>JAQQPU010001223.1:25317-52416 GCA_029168905.1 Artemia sp. Kazakhstan ARC1039 | reverse complement strand
AAAAAAAAAAAAAAATCTGCAAACTTACAATTCAGCTGTAGAAACAATCTGTCGGCTGTCAATTTCAGAATCCAACTGAAGGCTGAAGCTGTATAGTAGTGAATTCGTTCTATAATTCTGTTCAACTTGAAAATAAAATTCTTGACTACGAACGATGTTAGAAATAGCGATTGGGAAACTACATTCAAAATGATTTAAACTCATTTCATAAAGACGATACTGTTTTTTGTCAACATATGAAGAACTGTGTATATTGCAATATTTGCAATTGCATATTGCATCTGTCTGGTTTTTATGCAAAGTAACAAAAGAGACGAAAATTAATGAACAAGAGAGTAGTGAAGAATTATGGTATGCAAAGTAATATTTGGCAGGGAAAGTCACTGGTGATAAATCGCTAGGGGTGACACCGTGATTGCGTGATTTTCGGGGATTCGGGGAACCAAATTTTTTTTCGGGGTGACGCATAGATTTTCGGGGAAATACCCGAAAATTCGGGGATAGTGCAAGCCCTCTTTGATTTCTAATCAGGAAAATCGAAATACTAAACCACACGAGAAGGAAAAGTTCCGACTTTGCGATTGACGCAATAAAGAATTGCCGCAAAATTAATTTAAAGTCGACCGAACGCCGCCGCCTCTGTCGGCGGCGGCGCGCCTTTGGCGCGCCGGCGGCGTTACGACACTTCAGCGGCGTTCGACCAGGCCTCTCGTCGGCGGCGTTCGGTCGATCCGCCGGCGCGGCGCCGGGGTCTAAAAGAAACTATAGAAACTGATAAGAGAGGAAACATAGTTACTATGGATGCATTCTAAAAGTCAATTATCATTAATGATAATAAGTTGTTTTATAATTATTTGCGTTTCAAAACTTCAGATAATAAAAGGGTTTGGTCAATTCTTTGCAATATGACTAATATAACAAAAACATCTTTTAAGTTCCTAAAATTGAGGAGACTGAGATGCGACAAACATTAATTAGGATTTGACAGATTAGATTATGTGACCAGAGGCGTCACTAGCTAATTTTTTTTTTTTGGGGGGGGGGGTCATGGATTTTACCGACTTGCTCGTTATTTTCACCGACTGATTCGGGTGATTACAACCTTTATGGTCTTCAACTGACTTGAGACATATTTTCTTTCATTGATTTTACGTCGTATGTTTCTATCAGCCCATTTACCCTAATAAAAAAAAAAGTTAAAAAGAAAAAGAAAAATAGTGGCGCTTCGTGCCATTAATGCCAGTATAGAGGCGGAACTCTTTTTTTAATATGGTGAGGTCAGTCAGCAGTTAAAAATGTTATGACCAGTTTGACAAAGATTCAGCATTCAGAGATATTTTAGGAAGGTATAAAACTGCGAATTGGAGATCTGAATCCAAAATTTGCTATCTATTATTCAATGTATTTTTCTATGTAGGTTTATGCTGTGAGCAAGCAAGCAGAGATGGAGTTTCGTGAATTTCCAGAACTATTAAGAGTAGCTGTTAGCCTTGGTAGGCGTCTGCAGGATCCTCTTTTGGAGTTTTCTCAGCTTTGCAATCCTGACAATGAAATCCTTTGTTTGAAGTATCATCCGTTGCAAGATCAACTCTCTGATGAGGAACTTCTAGAAGGTAAGTACTACTTCTTGCGGTCGTCCTCTATAAGTAAAAAACATCAGCTTTGGTACAAGAGCATTCTCCTTTCTGAAAAAGGAGTGTCGGAGAAATTTTGGGTCAAACCGTTTAGTGGGAGACTAAAAGTAATAAAGCTGTTTGCGACAAATAATAGACATTTTTTCGAATTTGTTTTGAAATGTATTTCGAAATATATCGAATATACATATTCTCGAAATTTTTCGAATTATCTAAATAAATTTCAATATTTATATGTCAATTATTTTGAAAATATTTTTTAAAATCTAACGAAAATACATTTTTGACGAGAATACAAAAAAAAATATATCTTTTTTTTAATCTACAGTCCTCAAACCCTTAAGGGGCAACGCTCGGTAAAACCAGCTAAGTTAATTTGTTTGAAAATATTAAGATTGGTCTCCTGAAGACAATTGTTATCAAATAATATTCACTTTTCTTTAATTAAAAAGAAAAGTCTCTGAAAAGCTCTACTCACTCATTGGAATACTACTCACAATACTCACCCGTTTAGTGAAAAACTGTAAGTAATGGCATTGTTTTCTGACATACAGACATTTTAGCTCTCTTACACATTAGAAAATCTGCTTGAACTGTCTCCTTTTTATAAAAAATAAGATGTTGAGGAATTTTTGGTCAATAGATGAAAAAAGAGGAAACTAAAAGTGAGTGTCGTTTTCCGATAAATAGTAGAAGTTTTGCTCTGGGAGTCCTTAAAAAATTCCTTCTAGAATATTCTTGGCTCTAAAAAAGGGGCACCGAAAGAAATGTGGGTATATGTGTATATTACTACTACTAGTAACGAGCCACTGCAGCACCAAACCAACTCAGGTTGACACAGCTGTGGGCGCTCCTCCTCCACCCCAATATATTTAAAGCATCCCTTTCATCCTGTTTCGTGAAATTCAAATTTCCTACAATAGCACAAATTTATATGCATTATCTTATACAATATACCATCATTTGAGGCTAATTATGGAATGAAATAATGATTATTTTTGCTTTGATTTATCTTTTTTTTGGAAAACGGGGAAATTGGTACTATTTAAAGAAAATCAAACATTTAGATTTGACGAAAAAAAATATAAATGGTTACTAGTCATCACGAAATTTGACTTCGAATCTTAACAAAAACTTTCAAAATGAACCATGAAATTTCTCGTGATAACACTTTAACAAGTACTTTCAAAATGAACAATGAAATGTTAGTATACTTTCTTTTTTTGGAGGGGGGGGGGAGATAACATAGCTACCCGACATAAATGTGGCGCTAAAGCTAAATGGGAATGAATTTATTTTGGCGTAAATACACCTTGGTCCTAGCTTTGACTTTTTGGCTCTCTGTAATTATTCTGATCTTTTTTTGGAGAAGAACTTTCTAAATTTGGTTATTTCAAATTTGGGCAGAATGAGTTGTTTTGTCTGAACCAGATTAGCCAAAAGTGAGAGTAACTGTCCCACTTTAATTTTTTTTTACCGTTCTTTTTAAAAATTTACCTTCTAGTCTTGTACTATGAGTTCATCAATAGAAGTAATGAGGTTGGTGTTGACATAAATCGAGCAATAAACTTCCCACATACATCCTACATTGTACAGTTTGTTTGCGGTTTGGGACCAAGAAAAGCTACAGCGTTGATGAAAACTTTGAAGCAGACAAATCAAAGACTGGAAAACAGAACACAGCTCGTCACTCACTGTCATATGGGACCAAAGGTATGTCAACTCTTACTTTAGGATAAACCGCTAATTGAGAACAGCTTTGATCTGGATCTTTACCCATCGCTTGAACAGTAAAGGTTCCTTTTTTTGTGATGTTATTTAATGCACTTACTCTAGGCTCCGGTCTGTATTTTTATCCAATGGTGTTGTAAAGCCTTTTCTTTATTTTATTTTCTCTTTTACAAACACATTTTCAATTATTGTTCGGTAGTTTTGTTATTATATTCAACGTTTTGTGCTATTGAATTCAATATGTTTAAATTATGCTATCTATATTCAATATGTTCAAATTATGTTATCAGTATTCAATAATTAACAAATTGGTGAACCATCACTACTCAGCCTGTCGAAAGAGTGGTTATCGTTATATCGAGCTTTTGCAAGCTGTTACTCAAAATCAGGAGGAAAATTTTGAACTGGACCTGAATAATTACTGAAAATGTATCAACATTAATTAATTGAATACTTACAACCAGTGTTTCACATACTATTTCCTCATACTTGTTTAAATCATGTTGAACCTTCGCCTGCAGATCGTCTCGAACTCTTCGAGTTACGTAGAGCCGACGTAAATCGAAGCCTTGTTTATAAAACATATCCTTGTATGTCTGAAAAAGCGGAATTGTTATTGAAACAGTAGTTTTTTACTAAAGTAAACTTTTAGGAGCTTATCGTCAAAATTCTCGAAGAAATGTAAATAAGACCAGATAGGGGCCTGTAACAACTGCTATATATCAATATTAGTCAGTTGAATTTGTAGAATCACTGTATTCCATATCATTTCCTTATAGTCAGGCCAGGATTTACGAACAGGCCCTCTAGGCCCGGGCCTAGGGGCCCACAATGCCAGGGTGCGCAATAAATTATCATTGAGTGAAATTTTTTTAACAAAAACTGGACTGATGTGATTTATCATCAACATGCCAGGTGCACTCCGCTGCCGCGCTGCCTGTTCACACAAAAGGGATTTTAAAACAACACATGAATTCCTTGGCCACTTATAAACTGTTAGATGTCTCCCAAGAATGGCAGTTGAGAGTTAGGTATCACCTCTCTCTTTCATTACTTTTGACTCATCAGTTGCATTCTGTTCAGTGCTTCTTCTATCCTTGAATATCTCGTAAAAACGGTGCGGCAAAAAGGCTTTGGCCTAGAAGCGTCAAAGCTTTAAATGCGGCCCTGCTTTTAGTCACTTAGATCATCGTGGAGTCTTACGTGCAGATCCTCTCACACGTTGGTAGTAAAACCCCCGTGCTAACGTGACTCTGGTCCATTTTAACATAGTATACCCTGGCATACCTAAAAGAGTAGGATTATTGTCTCTTAACTAACTCTCCACCAAAGCAAGCACTTGGAACAGATTTAGATTTGCTGGACTTATTAGGAAGTCAAAAGTCGTATTAAAGCCAGGGCGTTTCCGAAAAATTCTGGAATCTGTCGATCCATCATGCCGACACTCAGCCCAAAATCAAAATTAAACATAGATGTAGGATCTTCAGGGGGCTCAGAACCTAACGCCATAAAATTCAAACCATTAAACTCAAAAATCTTCTCATCTCATGAGCTGCTAAATGTCCCGTGTCCCCTTTCCGAAAACTGATAAAAAGGTAGGGGCATAAATGATCTGTTATTATCCTAATGTGTCAGAGACAAGACTTTAGCTCTTACTACACAACACTGTTTTTCTTTTTTACGCAATGAAGTATCTCCTTCTCTAAAAAGTGAACCTCTAATTTGCATCGCGGTTGCTTTTAAGGTGTTGCTTTTCTAAATAAGTCCTTACTTTTCTAATAGCATGACTTCAGTGACGTCGATTGGAGGAGCAGTGGGATCTATGCCCCTTCGATTTAAAAAGTACTTTTTCTGGGGGTATTTACATTGAAAAATACCTAATTTTGCTATTTTTCATTTAAGAAATTAAAGAAACGACAACCCCCTTCCTCCTAGACCATGGAAAGCGCTTCCCTCCCATTCTCCCTAAATTATTGTGAATTGACGCCACTGGAAGAGTTATGATTTTATGCATCCTTCTTCTTTTTATTATTCTTTTTTAAGATTTTCAGTTGTGATTTTTATTTGTTTGTGATTTTGTGTCTAATGATATAGATTTTTATTTTATGTGTTTTTTTTTTATGTTTTATATTCAAATCTCGTACAAATTTCGTCTTATATAAACAAATTGCCGAAATTCAGTTGTCTTGTTTTTGAAAGTCTCTTAATGATGATTCATGCGAATGAAATTCATGTGTCTTAATTTATTTTCCACGAAACTTGGGTCTCACTTGAAAAAGCTTTTTTTGTTTTGATGGAATGAATTATCTGAAGCACCTTAAATTCTTATCCCGGTTAGAATCTTGTATTCATGTTATCTTATTGTCTTATATATCCTTTTTACCTTTTATTAATATTCCCATTTTATAATGTATACTTTTCACCTGTTATAATAAGTAAATTATTAGTTTTCGAAAAAGGGAAACGCGAGTTTTAGCAGCCCTTTATTTGGGACGAAATATGTACGATTGTTGGTGGTAAATCATAAAATAAAACGAGAGCAGTTACGTTGTTTCACCTTTTTTTATACATCTTTTTCAATTTTTTCTTTATGATTTATCGTTTTGTTATCCCTCCCCTATTGATTTCTAGGTATTTGTAAATTGTGCGGGATTCATTAAAATAGACACAAATGCGGTTAGCGATAGTACAGAAACATACATAGAAGTGTTGGATGGCACTAGAGTTCATCCCGAGACGTATGAATGGGCAAGGAAGATGGCAGTGGATGCCCTTGAATACGACGAAGAAGATGCCAACCCTGGGGATGCCATTGTCGACATTTTACAGAATCCAGAAAAGCTCAAAGGTTCAATCTGTTTTCTCTCTTTTTTTCTTTTTTTTTTATTTCTGTACATTAATTTATCCTCTATTCTTCCTTTTAATTAGTTAAATTTTGGAGTAGGTAGACACGCCACAGAATTAAGCTTTCAATAACCTTATACCATCCAGCTCGATCTTGTACGAATCCTTTTTTGCAAGGGTTCCTAAAACCATATTAAAACCACTCCAAAATATCCAAAATAGGGACACGGGGTGGGCTGCAGGGCCGATCGGGTGATATCAATACAGAGTCTTATGTGGATTCAATGGCTGTTTTTTACCAGTACATCCACCATTCTCTTTTTGAGGAGTTATCTCGACTGAATAGATTGTTATGGAGGAGGAGCGTGCGTAGCTGTGTTAGCCTCAGGTGGATTGGTGCTGCGGTGAGTTGTTGGTAGTAGTAGTACAAGTGCTGTTTGTCAAAACAATACAAGGACGTAGAAGAAAGACGGTGCGGTTGGATTACCGATGAAAGGACATATCCCGGACTGAGTACTTGTACAACCATATGCATTCCGGTTGTGAAAAGGGTGTACACTGTATAGGCCCTTGTCATATACAACCCATGTCGAATGCAAAAATGACGCTTGAGTAAAACAATAAAATAAGAGAGAATACACTACAATTGTACAACAACGAAATTAACCAAACAGACGGACTAAGAGATAAATGGGGTGAAAATCGGTAAAAAGCTGGATCTAATGGCTATTATGTAGGTCCGAACGGTCTGACTATCTTGGCTCCAAATCTGATAAACCTTAATGAATGAGAAAAAAAAGAGACAAAAACAAACTAAATAATTGTTAGTACATACTAGCCAAACAGAAAACAGTAAATGTTTTTTTTTTGCGCTTTTGTTTTCATTTCATTTGTGAAGGCCATACGCGAAGCAGAAATATTCTGATTATGTTACATGTAATTTTTATTTTCACTATCTTATTTAAAAGTTCCTGTTATTAAAATTTTAATTCATTTTAATTATACTTGTAGAAGAGTAGGTAGCTGTATCCACGTTTGGGATATCCCAAACACCAGCACATGCGACAAACCATGCGATAGGTTTTATTTCCGTTAGATAAACGAATTCTTCAAACACTAACGGGCTTATTCAAGCAAACCCTAAACGGAGTTTACAATAACTACCAAGGGTATCAAAATAAAAGAGAAAGAGAGAGAGGAGAGAAAATAATTGAAACAAATCTTAAATGGAGTTTACCGACCTTAGAGTACTAAGGAGATCAAAATAATTTTGCCCTCTCCCCTAGAGCCACCTTTTCTGATGGCTAAAAACTGGTGTTTTCTAAGATTTTTCTTTTGATTGTTGCAAAATTGTGAAGCTTTTTGGGCAAGTTTTAGTGGTACCACGTTGCACCGTGAAAATAAGTATGCAAAACACTTTTCCTCCAAATAATTCCCAAAGTCAATTACTTCTTCAAAGGAAATCCTGTACCTTCTTAAGCCATCGCCTTCCATATATTTTTAGCCCTTTTTTGCTTGTTTTTAGCCATTTTTCTAATTTGGCGCCCACTACAGCCAATGACCACATAACTGTATTTTTTTTTTGTCCCTCTTATCTTGGTGTTTTATAACCTCTGTAAGAGAATTTAACCAATTTATACAGCAAATTTAACTTGTTTTATATAAATTTAGAATAGCAAAAATATTTTTTTTAGTTTTTATTAAAGCGTCCCTTGTTTCCAAATACAATTATGTTTTTTTTTGTTTTTTTTTCTGGCTCCATGGGTGTTGAGTGAATCTGAATACCGTTTCATCTATTGACCATAGAGAGTGAACTAGCAACTCCAGATCTTGAAGACAAAGAAATGTTGCCAGTTCACAGAGAAAGCCGAAGATAAATTACCATGTAAATGAAAAGTCAAAATAATTGCCAAAATTAATGCCACGTTATTGTTTTACTTATATTTTTTTTTTTTTTTACAAAATATCACGTTACTATTATTCTCCATGACCACACTGCCTTTTCTATGACGAAATCAATAAGAATTCCAAATAGGGATATGTCCTTTTATTAGACAAAGAAACGAAATATAAAAGCAGTTTGTGTTGATTTTGATAAGTAACTCTACTGATGATGATGACCGACTGTGTCATCGAAATATTTAGAGTCTTTGTTTTTATATTTTCGTTTCACTGTCTAATAAAAGGACCTATCCCTATTTGGAATTCTTATTGATTTCGTTACAAAATATAAGTTTCACTTCTAGCATCGCGCTAGAAATCCGAGCCAATTCCTTGTTTATATAAATCTAGAATAGCAAAATATAATTTTTATTCTTATTAAAGCGTCCCTGGTTTCCAAATACAAAATGTTTTTAGTTTTCTTTTCAGGTCTCATTGGTGTTGGGTAAATATGAATCCCATTCCTTGTCTTGACCACGGATAGTGAACTGGCAACTCTAGATCTAGAAGACAGGGAAATGTTGTCAGTTCAGAGAGAAAGTCGAAGATAAATTAACATGTGAATGAAAAGTCCGAATTAGTGCTATATTGTTGTTTTAGTGCTAATATGAATCTAGGCATTAAAAAAGTGTTCTTTAAGTAAGCCACTGGGCAAACATATGTGGACTTCGACCTTAATTACGGCCACGAAAAATTTCCAGTTTTTAATATAGATTATCTAAAAGTTAATGCACCTCTCATACTCAAACACTAGAAATTAAAAAAAAGTAAGAATTAATAAAACCGACAAATAAAAGGGAAGAAGAACGATTGAAATAGAATGAAAACCTGAAGTGGGCTACTAACAAAAATAATTGTTGACCGATGAGACTTGAAAGCAGAAAGACTAGAAGTAGTTTTACAGACTCAGGTAATATGTTCCAGACGTTAGAACTACAAAGGTCTGTTACAAAATATCATTTATTTTCTGAAATATGGATACTGAATGGTACCTCCAAATCTTAAGACAGTGAAGTGGTGCAGAAGTTTAGAGGGGTAGCTGGAGTAACTTGGTATGCAAAAAGTAAAAATTAGCGCTATTTTGTTGTTTTACTGGTAGCATGAATATTGACCTAGAACGAAAATTAAATCTAAATTATTTTATCTTTTTTGGCTTGTTGCAATTAATTTCATTCTCTGTCCATTAATTTTCTAGAATTGGACTTGGACGCTTTTGCCAATGAGCTGGAAAGGCAAAATTTTGGTAACAAATCGATCACTCTTTATGATATCAGAGAGGAGTTGAATCACAGATATAAGGACCTGAGACAGCCGTATAGATCTCCTGATGCCAAAGACAAGTTTCAGCTCCTCATTAAAGAATCTCCAGATAGTCTTTATAGAGGAAAATTAGTTCAGGTAGTTTTTTCTTCATGAGCTTGAATAGCTTGTTGTTCTTTTTTTGGGTCCTTTTTATTTGGTGGGGAGGGGGGAATTTTGTACATTACGTCCCTCTTGATGTAAGCTTCAAATTGATCTGGGACAAAACTTTTTTGGCCCGTTTTCAGGTCCTTTTTTTACTTTGCTTTGTGGTACACAAAGCCCTAAACCCTATTCAGCAAGGCCGTATCCAGGGGGGGGGGGGGGGTTGAACCCCTCCCTCTCCTCCAAAATGTTTGTTTGACTTAACCCTTCAGCATACCCTTCAGATATGCTTCAGCATATCTGAGAACGTTACAGACCACGTTTCAAACCCTTGTCGAAAAAGGCGAATTAGATGAAAGATATATGAGACAATTGTAAATATTTATAAAACTCAAAGCTTTATGATCAGTAAAGGGTTTTGTTGGAGAATAGCTAGTCAAAGCTGCACTCAAACTCTGTTTTATGAGCAATATTGAGTGTATTGTTTTTTCATCTTTTTTTTGCACCATTCACTAACCAGAACGCTTTTTAATGATCGTCATTTTGTTATAGGTGATTGTGACAAATTTTGCTCGGAGGAAACCCCAGCGAGAGCAGTTGGACCATGCCAACCCAGTGCGTAATGAAGAAACCGGCTTATGGCAATGCCCCTTCTGCTCCAAGAACGATTATCCAGATCTATCTGAGGTTTGGAATCATTTTGACGCTGGCGATTGTCAGGGCACAGCTCAAGGTGTCCAAGTTCGTATGGATAATGGCATATCAGGTAGAGTCTGATGCAAAATGTATTGTTTGCTACCATACTATGCCATTTAAAGAATTGGATTATTGTGATAGTTTGTGTATTGTGCCTCAGATATCAATGTGCTGTATCAATGTAATGCAGTCGTTCTTATCTAGATGAAAAATTCTTGGAGTATTTATTCATCAGCACAAATTAAGAATATAAATAAAGTAATAATATATAAATAAAATATAATAATGCAAGTTAAAGTACTTACAAATAAAATAAAAATTAAAAATATTTCCTGTTATAATCATTCTTAAAATGTGGTATGGAGCTTCAAGATTTTTGACTAGTAGTTTTTTTATTCTCAACTAATTATAACTCGCAATAAATTAATTCAATTAATAAAATAAATAAATTAAAAACAAAATGTGATCATGTTGTTTACCAAATTAAAATGAATTGTTTTAGAACTTTAAAGTTCCATTTCAAAGGATCTTTAACAAGTGAAAATTTGGAAATATGCCTTCTTTTTTCCTTTTTTGGGGTTCGACAGGTTTATTTCAAGCAATTCTAGTTATTACTAGCTTACATTATAGGCTTTAATGTAAACTGACCTATGATTTCTACATGATATTTTTGGAAAAATGTAAATTATAATCCATAGATAGAAATTTAATAAAACTAGTAACAGTTGGCAGTCCTGTGATGCCCTTCATAAAAGGGTATCAATTCTCCTTTTGGGCAGTATTGTCTTTAATAATTAATTAACCTTATATAGCAAATCATTTAAAATGGATGGGAAAAGATTTACATACCCCTCAACACTTTGGTCTTTAATATCCACAGTGATGGCATAATTGTCATCAACGTGTATTTTAAAAATTAAAAAACTAATTAGTTTCAAAATAGTTGACAAATTAAAATTAGCGACTATTCTGAACTACATATAGGGTTGCCCGATACTCGGTACTGCGCTGTAAAAATCGATATCCAGTGGTATCTTATCAGTGGATAAATAGGCTTAGTAAATATTAATAAGTTCTTGGCACTATAAGCTTGTGGCACACACGTGGCGTTCATGACACTATGTTATTATTTGTCTGAAACTCGTATCTACTGAAATGTGATGGGGTTATTTACCAATGCTAAGCTGAAACGAGTTCAAGCAGGAGGAAATGGTCCTGCTCGTATTTGATATGCTTTGTTCACCCTATTCCACGGGATAAGGCAACATACCCGTGTATTCTAGACTTCAATTATCATTATCAGAAATGGGAATGGTGAGTTAAATCACCTATATCTATGGATGTATCACGCTATGTGGATCTTAAAGATTTTAAATTACCTTCTGTTTTTACTTATTCATTTAATTTAATTAATCAAATAATTGAACTTGTTAATTTGGTATCATTAGTTAATTAAACTAATTAAACAATATTTAAAATAGTTGTTTGCTATTTAAATAATTGTAGTATTTTAAGTATTGTAAACACAGAATAAACTATTTTACTTATTACGAGCATATAATAAGCATATTTGTAAAACAAAAATGACAATAAATAGGTGTCAAGTTAAAAATTCACTTGTCAGGATTTTTTGTCTTCTTCTTTTTATTGCTAAATTTTCACGTTTTCAGTTATACAGGTAGAACCTATGTAGTTGAAAAAGGAAACGTGTGTAACATAATATATACTACAAGATTAAAAATTTAAATTAGTCGTTGACATTATACACGATAATTCTCGATTTTTAAATTTTTGGTTGTTTGTCTTATTTAAGATAGAAAATAGTTGCAAATAGTAATAGCTACAATGAAAAAGATTAATAATAAATAAACAAATTAAAATGTAGAAAAAACGGTATAATAGTAGGCAGTAGAAAAAAAAACTTTTAATAATAAGAAAGCTCCGAATATTTCAACTTCACGTCCGGAAACCTTTATCAACGGGAAAAATGTTTATTAAAAAAAACTAAAATAAACAAATATAGTTTATACCTAGGGCATAGATAAATTTTCTAAATAAGTAGACTATTTTATTTTCTAAGATTTCATTAAAAAATCAAAAAGGAACCGACAGTATAGTTATCCTGATTTTGTTTGATTTCGTGACAAATGGTGTCCCATTGGATGTTATTAATATGTGTTTTTTTTTCTTTTTTTTGTGTTTGTTTTTTTTTTTCTGTTGCCTTTCATTTTTATATGTTCTGTTTATTCAAGTGTTTATGTATATAAATATTTTTTCTGTTGATGTAGGCTTCTGGATGTGAAGCCGAAATATTCGGGTTCTTTTTTACTATTAATCTTTTTCCACTGTCTTATTTAAAATGTTATACCCTTTGTTTCTATATTTTCATTTCTTTAGTTTATAAATAGAAAGGTTAGGTGGTCTAAGAAATTGATTATTAATAATAATGATATATTTAATCATTTCAATTTGTTTTCAGGTTTTATTCCAGTGAAGTCGTTATCTGACAGTGAAGTAACAAATCCAGAAGAAAGAGTTAAGCCTGGCCAACTGATTTATTCACGAATCATGAAAGTAGACGAGGAAAAATTCAAAATCATTTGTACCTCGAAAACATCAGACTTGGTGGATAAGGATCACTTTTGGAAGTAAGTCTCTTTTTAATATTTACCCTTTTTTTTCCTGTCTTTTGATAACAAGCTTCTTTTTTCAATCTTCTTAAATAACTTGGCTTAAAATGCGCAAGTATTTTAATGTTTAAATTAATTTTTTTTTTTATGAGGATGTGTTGTTGAAACACGCCATTTTTAATGCTACTAACAACTCACCAAGCCGCTTGTGGTCAAAACAGCTACGCCCGCTCCTTCTCCATCCCTAATTTTTTTAATGATCCGGTAATAATTTATTCATTAGAAGTCATTCAACATATGCAAATATATTGATATTATATGTGGTTCCCTCTCAACTCCTCCACAAGTCAAAATTATGAAATAAGTGCGTTGAAACACACATTTCCCCTTTTTGAGCACCCTCCTGAGCTACATTTTTTTACAAATGGTGTTTGATTTTGACGAAAATTTACAAAAGTACGATATCTAAGCCTTGTCGAATAAAACACTGCACGCAACACATGTTTTACAAACGGCTTCTAATTTTTTGATTATAAATATGAGGCTAATATTGAAATCAAGTCAAAAGAAAAACATGAAATACATGTTTCACAAATGGTGCTTAACTTCCCATAAAGTTGGAATTGTTTTAAGCTATACGCGAAACATGTCGACTATATACCATGTTCTGCTTTAAGATGGTCACATTGTAATGCAAACCGTTCAGTTATAATGAGTGACTTCTATCACCCATGAAGTACCAAAAATCAAAATAAAAGCATTTTTTTTATTCCATGGACCCATCTTAGGTCTATTCGTATCTGAAAACAGTGGTTTTCTAATATTTTGTTTTGGTTGCTTCAGATTATTAAGTTTTTGAGGTGGTACCACATTTTGGTCAGTATTGCTATGTAAAGCCCCAAAAGTAAATAAAACAATAGAAATTAGTTAAATTCAACAACGTTCTTCGTCCACGGAACTTCATACGTGAACAACCTGGTAATTTCCAAGGACGATTACACCTTCAAAGGAAAACATCACCTTATTAACCTGCTTATTGACATATATTTTAGCTCATTGTTTTGCTGATTTCTCACCCTCGCTTCTTTCCTTTTTTATTAATTTGGCGGCCATCATTATCGAAAACTTCATACTTATTTATGAAATTTTTCATTAAAATTGAATATCAATTTTTTTTTTCTAATTTTTAAAGATACGGTTGTAGTAGTTTCCACTTACCAATTCAAAGTTTCATTTTTTGTTTCAAGTGTGCTTGGTACTTTTAAGTACCTATTTTGGAGGTAATCTTTACGATTTGTGAAGTATAAGGTCACTTTGTTTTGCTTTAGAACTGTCCCTTGCCTAAAAATTGTCATCTGTGATCTCAAAATCGACAAATTGGATTTGGCACATATTTTAAATTGTTTTATAACTTTAATTAATGGGAAACTGTGTCGGTGGGTATTTGTGTATTGGGAAGTTATTTGGGTAGGGAGATGAAATAATCGACTTTGGTGCATATTTGGAATTTTTTATTAATTCTTAATTGTTTGGATTTCTTTAGTTATCAATCAATATAAGCTTGCAAAGAACATTCTGAGAGTAGTAACTTATTTACTTTAATATTCTTATTCAAGGCCAAATAATTATGTGATTTCAGGGTTTAATTTCTTTTTTTTTTTATTCTTTTTTTTACTTTATTTTTGTTTTATTGCATTGACTTACTGTTATTGTGTCCTCAGTGAATATCTGATAATGTTATAAAGCTTTCATTGTTGAACAAGGATTTCTTTATTCTCATATTTCTATTTGTTACCTTTTTTGTTCTATGGGTAAAACTTTAAAGTTGAAGAAAGAAAAATATGTTCTGTTTGCATATTTGGTTCAACACAACACTTGCAAAATTTCCTTGAAAAAAAAATGTTCTATTTGCATATTTACTTCAATACTTTAGCAGGTATGTGCTTAGAGGGCATCCACTTGCCACCACCACTCCCTGAATTTTGTATTTTTCCTATTTTTTGTAGTTTTTGACAAAATGAAACTGTTTTTGAAGTTGTCCCTTCCCCACAAAAAATTTTCATCCTGTCCAGATTATATTTTTTGGTACAATTTTTTTTTAATATGGATAAAAATTCCTTAAAAAAAAGTCTAAGAGACAACAAGCGGGAATTTGTTATAGCATAAAAATATCATTAATGATAGGGATGCCTCAAATAGTTGCAATAATGGTGCCTCTTGGTGCACTTGGGCTCAATTTTGTTTAAGGCCATCAAAGAATATTGTTTCTGCGAAGCTTCAATTCTGTTTAGTCTTGTTGTTTTGAGGAATATGCAGTACTTGGGTGAAAAAATCCGTGCTAAAATTATCTTCTTTTGTTACGTTTTAATATGCAAAAAGCAACGTAAAGGGGAAGGGGTGGCTATGGAATTTTTTTTGTGATTTTGAAAAGAATAACACTTCTGACCAGCAAGTTGTTCGCAGTTCCTTCCACCAAAAAACTCACTGCCCATATTTACAGGAGACCTAATATAGGGTGGAAAGCCTTTTTTTTATTGCCGAACTCCTTTCAGCGGCCACTTGAGCTTCTCGAGCCTTGGAGTTATAATAAGCTATGTCTTCATTATGGCTTTTTCGATGAAGCCGGTGAAGTGAAAACGGTTTTTTGTTAATTGGATTAAATTTTTCTGGAAAAAAAACTCTTTAAATGTGCCTGATTTTCCCTTTGAATGTTAAGACGCACCAATGATGAATGGCCTGACAGAAAAATTGAAAAATCGAGCCTGAAAAAAACATAATGAAGACATGGCCTTACTGGCTGAAGTTCCTACGCCTCAAGCAGTTTTTCCTCCATTTTAAAATTACTTATATGGTAAAAATGAACGTTTGATCAAGCCAAGTGACTCTGTTGTACGATTAACCCGTGATTTAACTGTAATTTACAAATGTATGTACGCTTAATTTTTCCAACAGTTTTTTTGGTCCCGAAGTAAACTCCTGTGTATGCGACTGTAAGTCATAGCACGACCTTGACTACTCTTTGTACAGTGAAGCTTAAAAATATAGAATTTAGTAACAAAAAATTTAGATAGCTATAGTGCTTAGTATGGCTTATTGAGAAATAAATCATATCATAAAGAGCTAATTCTTTCAAATTCTTGTTGCAGACCTCAAAGAGATCCTTACTACGATAATGAAGCAGAAAACAAGGACCTTAAAAAGGAAGAAGATTTCAGAAAAGCCAAGTCCAGACAAACTTATACAAAGAGAGTTATTGTTCACCCGAACTTTCAAAATATAAGTTATAAAGAGGCCGAAGAAAAAATGGCCTTATTTGACCAGGGTGACGTTATTGTAAGGCCATCAAGCAAAGGATCTGACCACTTGACAGTCACGTGGAAAGTCACTGATGGTAAGTATTTAATATCTTTTTTAATGACCTTGCCTGAAGAGGTAATGCAACCAAATTACGATCTGACAACTTGCGAGTAATTAACGTGATTGGTCCTACAAGGTGCCGATCACTACCCAGTCAATTTCAAAACACCCTTTCCAGTGTTACCACCACTGTTGCTGAAGATTCGTGAAAGGCTATTGGCTGTTCCTTGTCTTTTGGGACAATGTCATCGAAAATTATGTATGTAGGTGGATTACCCATATAGGGGATAATTATACAGTACCCAGGGTTATCAATATACAAGATCAACATATTTCAACCAAAAAATAATAATCATTGAAAAATCATACGGTTCAGTATGGCACGATACCACAATCTGATGAAAACACTTGATACAAACACATACTAGCAGTTGTTCCTTTAAAAGTTATTTCAAAGATTAGTGGTGAAATTAAAGTGGGGTTTTAATTAAACCACACCTTGGGCATGAATAGTCCCCACCTGACACTAACTTATTTTTACCACGTAATTGTCATCATATAAGGTGGAGATATTTTATTCGTGGGGGGGGGGGTAAACATTTTCTCTCCGATCTATATAAAGGATCATACGCTGTTTTTATTTTTTATTTTTTCTTTTGTTCGTGGTCTGATAGGCCTCGCTGTTGGTTCCAAATATGTTCTCTTCTTTGTTCTAGCGGCAAAAAATCAGGCCTTAATTCTGCTTTTCACCGTAGAAGCTTTCTTTTGAAGCCCACCAAAAAAAATAATTGATTCTCTCGTATATGAAGCATAGACTTTATGCTCTACAATATAAGAAAAAAAGTTGAATGCATACGTTTTTCGAAAAAATCGTCATAAATTGTACCATTGTCCGGAATGCGGTCGTGTCATTCTATCGATGATGCCGCAAAACTAAGCACAGCCGTAGTCCAACGTTGTCCTACTTGTGGGGGAATGCAGTCTTGTCCAAGAAGGGGCGATTCGTCCTAGGATTTATTCTCAACAATAGAGATAGAAAGTTCAACTAAATCGCAATATAGCTTATCTTTTTCCGAAATGCGGATGTGTCATTTTACCGATGCTGCTGAAAACCAAATGAAGCCATAGTCCAACATGATTTTACTTGCAGGCATACTGGGGATGCGGCCGTGTTCGAAAAGTAGTTATGCACCCAAGGATTTATTTTCTACAGTATTGGCTCGGACAGTGGTTCGAACAATGGCGACCATTGTCCGAAATACGGTCGTGTTATTTTACCGATCATGCCGCAAAACCAATTGCAACCTTATTCCAACGTGGTTGACCTTTTTAGGGAATGCGGTCTTGGTTATGCACCCAAGGATTTATTTTCTACAATATAGGCTCGGAACAATCGGGTCGGACAATGGCTACCATTGTCCGAAATACGGTCGTGTAATTTTACCGATCATACCGCAAAAGTGATTGCGGCCGTAGTCCAACGTGGTTGACCTTTCGAAGGAATGCGGTCGTATCCGAAAAGTGGCGACTTCCCCAGGATTAATTTTCTACAATATAGGCTAGGCAAAAACTTTTAGTGCATTAAGCTTTTCAACTGAATCGCAAGAATTTTTACCATTGTCCAAAATATGGACGTGTAATTTTACCAATGCTACTGTGATCAAAGTTGCAGCTGTAGTCCAAAGCGGTCAGACTCTAGAAGGAATGCAGTCCTACCCGAAAGTGGTGATTTATCACAGGATTTACTTGATACAATATAGGTAAAAAGTTATTGTGCATATGCTTTTCAACTGACTCACGATCAATCGTACGATTGTGCTGAATTCGGTCGTGTCATTCTTCCGATGCTGCTGCTATACCAATTGCAGTCGTAGTAAAAAATGGTCCCACTTGAAGGGTGTACTGACAAGGCGTGTCTTTGTAGACTTGGTTGGTAAAAGTTGATATTCTTAACCTCTTGAGAATTTCCAATCAAACAGCTTTCTACATTTTTTAAGCAAAATAAAAACATTGAAAATACATAAAAGTCCGTATTTTACACGTTTTCTAAGAAAAAATACCCCTTCCTCCCCGTGAACTAAATATAAATATGTACAGATCTAGGAATACACCCTTCATTCCTTCCTGTGTACCCCTAACGACATTTTATGATTTTATAAATAGTTGGTGAATCTTTTCGGGAATTTTGTGAAACACTAGGTCTCATTGTTTCCTCTAATCATAAAGCGAATTTGACACCCCTGGCAATGAATATCTCTCCTTTTTTTTATTTCCAACTTTACTGTCACCGAAATTCTAATTCATATCCCCGAAAATTCAGCTCTTTTCTCCGAATTCTCAAAATTGAAGGAAACACTGCTTACACTGTTGCTCTATGCTTTCAGGTATTTATCAGCATATTGATGTAAAAGAGGAGGGAAAAGAGAATGATTTCTCAATTGGTCAAGTGCTTCGCATTTGCGACGATGAATTTGAAGACTTGGACGAAATTATTGCTCGACATGTGAACCCACTAGCCGCAAATGCTCGAGATATTATAGGTTTGTTTTTATGGAATATTCTTTGTGATGTGTTTTGTTCATTTGTTTATTTTTGACCTTAACAATTCAACTGAAAAATTAAACTACCAAGGACATCAAAGTGAAAACAACTTTGGCCTTAATGCATCCATTATACATCTATTCATGCCTGAAAACGACTATTGTCTTTTTTTTTTGTCGTTATAGAATTATGAAATAGACTAGGAGGGTATAAAATTTATGTCGGTGTTTCAACGGAAGCAAAAGAAATTGGGTAAGTTTGATGTTTTTTGTCCTAAAATCTAAAATTAACAATCTGTTAGTTCCCAAAACAACTACACCTTCAAACGAAAGCTGCACCTTCTTGAGCTTTTTGTTGTCATAGGTTTTAGCTTATTTTTTGTGATTTTTCACCCAAGTTTTCTCCCCTTTTTTCATTAGCGATCTAAGACTTTCCTCTAAAAGAACCCATTGATTCACAAAGACATCTATACTTTCAAAGAAAAGCTATATCTTTTTACGGTTGGTGCCATGTATTTTTAACTCATTTCTCTTGATTTTTCATCCTTTTCTTTTTTTAATTTGGTACTGTGCCTGCTACTACCATAAACTGTATAACTGCATATGAAGGTTTTTAAGTTTTGTTAATTTTTGTGCTATAAGTTTTGTTAATTTTGCTTAAAAACAAATTGTGTATTAATATCTCTGCTACTGAACTTAATGTCCGCCAGGAAAAGCTTTAGCTTTCTCTCTCCGTAACGTTTTCATAACGCATTGATAATGTTAACGCTCGCTCCAATTGTTGGTATTTTCCAGAAAAATCTCTAGTTGGGTTGATACGCAACTTTTTTCATAACGCTAACGTTAAAACTGAAAGTTAACGCTTACTCGGTAACATTAGTATGTGCCTGAAAATATTTAGTTTCCTCACTCCGGTCGCTTTGATTTAGATACTCCCATGCCGTCTGGTGCATAAGCCGACAATGGTGCCGAAAATAAAAAACATGGTCAATTTCCTTATAAGTACAGAAACAACTTAATTGTCTTTCTGTACTTATGATAAGCTTATCTGTTGCGTATAACAACATAAAAGAGGTAGAACTTTTAGTTATGAACCATATTGGGATGAAGGTAATAGCAAATAATTATACTTAATGGTAATTTAATTCTGGATTGCCATGGTAAGTTTGGTAAATATTCCTTTTTTTTTATTTCAGGTTATAAATATTACAAGGACTTCAACCTTACTCTACCTGAGAATCTTCACATTAAGGAGCGGGATAAGACGGACGAATATCTTAGAGAAGAGAAAAAGAAAAATCCAGGAAAAATCAACTATCTTCTGTGTCCCTCGAAGGTAAAATTGGTCATTTTAGGCTACTTAAATCGATGCAGCTGATACAACAAAAGAGTAAAAAATCGATTTGTCGAAAAGCTTTCTCCACTTTTTTAAAGAAAGTAGGAAAGTCAAATTAACGGAAGGTTTCTGGGACCAGTTCTTGAAAGCGATTATTTACTATAGTAACATTTATTAACTAAAAAAATCGTTTTAGTGCAAAATAATTGCAATTTTGTTTATCTTACTCAAGGAGATTATTCTAGGCAATATGACAGTCCACCAAAGGAAGGGGACGTGGTGAACGGGGTGGGGACTGACTGACGGGGTGAACGGGATTGAAATATTGCTGAAATACGAAGGTAATATGAAGACTGTCATTTGACCATTTGTAATTGAAAAATTACTATCATGGGGTCACGTCTTCCTACTTTCTAGGCATATATTACCAGGGCACAGAGAGGCAATATTTCGCCCCGCTAACAGTTTGTTTCCTGCTTGAGTCTTAGGATGGCTAAGCAAAGACAGTGAGTATATAGTTCATTAAAAATGATGATGATAGCATGTCCTCTAAATTCAAATATTGTTTAAATAAAAAACAAAAACGAATCAAACTCCTTACAAGGTCATGCCGATCAGTTGCAATTCTTGTCAAATTGAAAGATAAGGGACTAAACATATACCAATCACAGCCATAGCCATCGTCATACAAATTTATACGCAACTAGACAAAAAATATTAACTAAATAATGAAACTCGAAAGAGCATAAACATACTCAAACTAAAACCTAAAATGTTAAAAATTCTAACTTTCTGAATTTTTTTTGTTTGTAAGAACTTTAAAATCAACAACGGATAAAATGAGTGATAAAATAAAACAAATATATAAACTATTATTGACGAGGGAGTGTAGCAATAAAACCCCTCACTAACGAGAAAACGAAACTATTTACATAACGCACATGTCGTGTTATTACCGGCTGAATTATAGGTGCCCGTTCAGCTACTTGTCGCGGGAGCCGTTGGGGCGTAGGGATATACTCAGGGGGAAGATTTCACGAAGCTGTCGATTTACCAAAATACCGACCAACGGTAAGGAAAATACGCAATAGGTGGCGGGTTGGGACAGCATGACGAGCAGGGAGTTTAAAGATAAAAACCCACTGCTATAAATATGTAGTAATTTCTGTGTATCGGATTTTCAGAGTCGTTTCCAGTTTAGTCGCCATGGAAATGGGAATAGCCATAGAAATGGTAACTTCTTAGGAGGGTGTAAAGAGGGAGGCTTTGAATAGATTGGGATGGGAGAGTGTGCATAAATGTTTTAGCCTCAGGTGGCTTGGTGCTGCAGTGAGTTGTTAGTATAATAATAACAATAGATTATAGCCTAGAACTATATCCAGATAGTAATGGAAGGGGAGAGGCTCGGTTGCAGTTAAACTGGAAGCTACTTAGAAAGGGAGGATCTTGTTATTACATCGTTAGTTAAGAAGAGGGCATAAAATAAACTGGTACAATAATTATTACACTATGCCCAAAACGATTGTGAGGTAGTTAATGTCAGAACTGGTCAGTAAAAGTGAGATATAGTGAGAAAAGTTTAGTTTAGCAAGAGCTTATGTTGTTTTTTCGTATTTAAAAAAGGTTTGGAAGAAATGGAGATCAGTTTGCAACCCGATTTGAAGGCAAGATCATAACAGTGGTCTGCTATGTGAACACTTTAAAAGTTTTAGGAGAATATACTAAATGTTTTATGTTACCGAAACCGTGCTTTTAGCAATCCAGTCCAAGTCAGACGATAAGCAAGGTATTTAGAATGGCGTGAGAAAATCTAAATTAAAGGAACTAGCATCTTCATGGGAGGAAGTAAAGAGCGGAGGTGGGAGCAGGGAGGGTAAGGGAGGACCTGATCAGCTGTGTCAGTCTCACCATGGATGTGTAAAGGATTTAATTGCAAATTTTTAGTATTTTCTACTTGCGAATGACTCAACGAATATGAGTTTCTGAGCCTCGTAACCTCAGGGGTGGCTAATGTGTCATTCGTTGGTACGTGATAATCTGATTATCGGATAATCTGAATATTTAGTATGAGGTAGTCAGGGGCGTTGAATGAACATGAGCTAAATTAGATTAACGTGGAAATTTTTGGATGTTATTCTTATTATTTATTTAATTAAATAATGAAATAGGGATTTTCCACATAATTACGGAAAGTGATATACTTGTTTTATAGAACGGCTTCGCCACAGACCTGTGTGGTTAGACCCGGGAGACTGTTCGCACCGGATTGAGCTGGTCTCTGCTTGTACGAATCATTTCTCCACAACATCCCTTAGCCCTCTTCCCTCGTGCATGCACGAATCTACGAGAAACAGCTTAGCTCAGTATGGAGTTCCTCTATCCTATCCTACTTTTTTTATTCGTTAACTTGCTTTTCTTTCTTCAGGAATTCCCTGGCAAATTTCTTTTGTCATACATGCCACGAGACAAGCTAGTTCATGAATATATAACGGTAACACCGGAAGGTTTCCGGCTCAGAGGTCAAGTCTTTGACACTTTCAACCAAACGTTGAAATGGTTCAAAGAACATTTTAAGGACAGAATGCCAAGAATGCCTACCCGCACTCCCCAACCTGGGGACCAGACTCCAGGAGCTAGATCAGGTATGACATGTTTTTTTTTTTTTTTTTTTTGGCAACCGCATACAATCTACTGCTGCTGCATACCGTTTTAACCCCATCTACTAGACCAATCAAAAGACCGTTCGTTGTTTTTCTGTTTCGCAAATTATTTATTATGTTTACCAACTTGGCTGAGAAACACAATAATAGCTCAAAAATATGAAATTACAGAACCTGTACTAGCTATTTCTCAGGTTATTGCAAAATATAGCAAAAAAGCAGATGGTCACGAATAGGGCCACTCCTAGTTCATTGATTTATATATATGTAATAATTAAAATGATTTGCGTGTATTTAATCTGAGGATCTATTTCTGGTTTAATTACTTATGAATATATTTGATGTTGTTTTTTTTTTCATTATTTGCTTTTACTCTGTTTGCTTTTTTATTTCTATTTAATGCTGTTTTTCTTTTGTCAGTGCGCCGTCCTTTTTCTTCTTCTTTATGTTATCACGGGTTTTTATTATTTGCTTTTACTTTGTTTGCTTTTTATTTGTATTTGCTTTTGTTCTTCTTTTGTCAGTGCTCCGTCTTTTTTTCTCTTTTTTTTGTTATGACGGGTTTTCAGTAAATGAATAAATACCTTGTTATATTATCACTATTTAGCCGGGTGAGCAACAATTAGAGGGAACATTTTGGGGATGAAAGGTCGATCTCTTCTAATGGGATTAAATGTTTAACATAATACTATTTTGTTAGAATGTAAAATGCTTTCACAAATTCGATTTTTTCACAAATTCAAATTTTTCACAAATTCGATTTTTTCACAAATTTTAATTTTCTGTTGATTTTAATTATGAGTAATTCTCCAGAAATATCTACAAAGGGGTAGAAATTCTTTCTACTGAAACAATCAAGGGCAAGAAGTATTTGAAATTGACAAGAGAGAACACTCGAGCTCGTCTCTGATAGGAAAAAACGTCAATGCCATCTAGCATTATTTTGCAAGTCATATAATTAATTATAGAAAACATCATAAATTATTTTAAAAACATAGAACTAAATTATAATACTTTATTTTTTATAACATTGTAACTAATATAGTATAACATATTATGATTATTTATAAAAATTAAGTATAAAGACTCAAATAAAACTATTAATTGTGTTATTAGTTTAATGTATTATTTGATTTTTACTTTACAATGAACTAGTGATTAAAGAACTACTTTTGACAAAAAGGAACAATAGGTATGTCTGTACTAAGCATTTTGTAAGCTTGCTTATGTTCTGCTCAAGTACGTACGCGAGAATTCTCTCTTAGAAGAGGGATCCATAATGAGGAAAATTAATTTTATTTGAATAGAAAGTCCCAAGAAATACTAAAAAAAACTTTAGATTTCAGTAGGAATCAGGATCACCCCCTCCCTGCGTATGTCCCTCGTTTTATTTACTGACCTATTCCTAATAATTTTATAATCCAATAAATGATTTAAAAAAGTAGAATTTACCTAAATTCAGGTTAATTCCCTCCTTCAGAAATAAACTTAGACCTGTAATTGATATCCAAATTTATAAATTAAACTTTATTTGAATTTGAGTTTTACTTGTAACGCTGCACAAGCTGAGGTGTTAATTAGGGGGTTGGGGCTAGTAGGTACGTTTTTAGGTGTTTTATTTGAAAGATCGAAAGAGATCCTTGCTCCCTCCCCCATTTTGGTGAATTGGTGCCCTTTTGCACAAGGCTGTTAGCTTCAATTCTAGTTCAATGCTAGTTTATTTTGTAATTGTTTTTAATGTTTTGAAATTAGTTGATTTAAGGCTTATTCAGAATATCTTCGTACGCTCAAAAAGATCTTGCGGAACACCTGTATGCCGTGGCACATTTATTGAGAATCACTGCAAGCAAAGAATATACTCACGGCATTTAATCTTTATTAAAATCCTTGGTGAATCAAATATTTGTTGTATATTTTTAGTCACTGGCTATGCTGGAGCACAAACACCTGGTGCCTACTCTGCTTTTGGAGCAAATACCCCGTATACTCCGTCTGGACAAACACCATTTATGACACCATATACTTCTCAAACTCCACGCTACACTGCTCCTGTCGCAGGTAAGCTCGACCGAAACCGAAAAATAAACTAGATTTCAAGTTTGGGTTGGATTGCATTAAAAAAAATATTCGTTTTCGTGAAAAATTCCCTATAGATTTTCTTCTCTTTTTAGATTATTTTTCATATTAAAAAAAATGATTTTTATACCTTTTGAAGTTTATTCAAGTCTTAACTATTCCTTTAAATGCTGCATTGCGAATTAGCATGGTCGAAATTAATTATTAGTATTGTTTTTATCATTTTTGGTTTTATGTTGATGATTTTCATCTAACTAAGTTTACAAGTCAAGCCTTGATCAATTGTTTTTATCGGTCTCTTTCTTCTTCTTCTCCAATTTTCAAAGGGTGGATGGACACTGAATAAAAATGTATTTCCTGCCCTATTTTTGACCTTAGTTCCTCCAGAACAACTGATGGCGTATAGGGCGTTGACAAGGCCTCTCCGCTCGCCTTGCATTTTTCCAAACCACAATTTTTTAGTTGATCTAGGGATTATTATGAGGATAGACATTGAACAGCTACTGCTGACCGACGAGATCAGAGTAAGGAGATGGAGATACTGGGGCTTATGATTCGCATGAATGAAAGATGCCTCTCACATTATTTATTGTGCTGGACCCCACCCAGTCTTCGAAGGAGGGGAAGACAATGCAACACACTAGGTCAGGCCCTGGAGAAAGAGGCAATAATTCTTAAAACTACCTTCAATGAGCTCTAGTCCCTTGTGGAAGGTCATACGAATTGGTGGTCTACCGTTGCTGTCTTGTTTGCGTGGGAAGACCTAAGTCAACAGGACTATTAATTTCAGAGATTATTTTTACACTGGAGATTACTAGTTATTGTGCAATCTAGAATTCGAGGTGTGCCTTGATCCATTCTTTTGTATAATTTGTCTTCTACGAAACCTATCACTGACTGTATTCTTTACCTTTAATTTAAGTATTCTCTCAGACAAATTATAAGGAAAATTAAATTTGGTTATTGACAACTTGTTATTTATTATTTCAAGCGTTTCTGTAAATTATGGCCTGTGGTTCGGCATCTAACAACTTGAAAGCCTTAAAGGCTTTCAGTGAATAATTAAAATAACAGTGAATAATTAACAATTTCTTGGAATTATTAACGAAAGCTGTCCTAACCGAGTGGTTAGCACGCTAGTCTTGAAATTCTTTGTCCGTGAGGGCAGGGGCTCGACTCCTGGTGTCGCTGGTTATTAGGTTTGGAACGGGGGTCAGTGGTGCAACTCTGTAAGCTCAGCCTGAGTTGGCCCAGTTCTAAATGGGTATCTGGAGAAATCTGGGGAAGGTAAAATTAAGGGTGTGCGCAAGTACGGAATGGCTGGCCTTCAATTCCCAATTGTAATTTTTGGCTGAAGGGCCATTAAAGGGATATAAGCACCGCTAGGAAGAACTGTAAAGTTCAATGCCGTATTTTTTATTTTTTTTAAATTTAATACTTACTTTAGTCCTCATTTGAAACTATCATCTTAGGTTGGTGATTATATCAATATTCTTTTATGTTTACCTGTTTCTAAAATTAAGTGCTGATAGTATTTTTCTTTTATAAGCTGGTTATGGCTATGGAGGAATGAGTCCACGGACACCATAAATTTCTTACAATATGTTTCCTTCCATATTTGCCATATTACTAAAATTGAGTACTAATAATATTTTTCTTTTATAAGCTGGTTACGGTTACGGAGGGATGACTCCGAGGACACCGTCGTATCAATCTTCGAGTCGACAGATCCCATCGTCCTATCCACCAACAGTCCCAATGCAAAATGTTATTCCACCGACTGCTCCTGTGCAACCACGTATTCCGATGGGTGGAGGTGGAGTGGAAGATTGGGGGAAGGCTGCTATAGAATGGGCTAAAAGCAGGGGTGCAACTACTCCAAGAGGCGCTCAAACTCCAAGAGGCGCTGTCACGCCAAGGTACCTATAATTCTAATAAATGTGTCTTTTTCCTTCTATTTCTCCAGCTCCTCTTGTTTCTTTTCCATTCCTTTTTTTTCTCGCCTTTTGATATTTGTTTTATAATTATTCCACTAGCCTTAGGAAAAAGACTTGTCTTTATAATATAATGTAGAATTTTGCTTTTTTTGATTGAAAACGTCTTGTTACTCAGATGGCAATATTCTAGTTTTCAAAAAACAAGATTGTTTGTTTTTGTCTTGTTCTGTTTTTTTTTAAGAAAGGAAATAAAACTGTCTTTCCTACTCAGTTCCACTTCCAATTTCTCTATTTTTTTTTATTTTTTTTTTTT
>JAQQPU010001223.1:0-16779 GCA_029168905.1 Artemia sp. Kazakhstan ARC1039 | reverse complement strand
AATAATTTTAAGTTTTAATATCGCTCCCTACTTTCAGGTAAAAAAAACTTGTTTTTTTTTAATTTAATTTCTGAACAATGCAGCTTTGATGTTGGCTCACCGTACATGAATAATTAAAACGAAATTTGCATATTAATTTTACTCGTTTTTGGGTAAAGGGCTTTCGCGTACTTTTGATCTGACGTAACTTACGTTACGAACTTCTATGTTCGTATATTTTTATTACGTATATTAGAGGGTTTGCCCCCTAGTCAATATCTCGCTCTTTACGCCAAGTTTCAAATTTTGTTCCAGTTTTCTAAGAATGGCCCCTTAATCACAAATACCGTTAATTAGAATAAATAGCTCTGATGACAGTAAAAAAAAAAAAAAAAAAAGCGCAAAGAGCGAGGTAATGACTAAGAGGCGAACCCAATCATGTAGGTATTAATTTCTGTTTGTTAGTTTTGGTGTTGCTCCTTACTTTCAGTTGAAAAAATTCTTTTTTTATTTAATTTCTTTTTGTTTTTTTAAATAATGCTGGGAAATCCGGCACCCCCTTCATAGCAATGTCCCTTCCTCCACGGAAAGATCCTGTCACGTAAAACTCAACCCCCCCCCCCAACTACCAGAAAAAATTCGCCCTGAAAACTTCTGTATACTTCCCAATAACCAATATTATATGTAAACATTGGGCAAAGTTCTTAACTTGCGGACTGTCCCCCGGGGACTGTGGGGGTCATCCTCAAAGACGAAGCTATTGTATTTTTCGAACATACTGAACAAAATGGTTTTCTAAAAATTTTGATCCAGTCACTTTGGGAAAAAAATGAGCGTGGGAGGGGGCCTAGTTGCCCTCCAATTTTTTGGTCACTTAAAAAGGGCACTAGAACTTTTAATTTCCATTCGAATGAGCCCTCCCGCGATTCTTTAGGACCACTGGGTTGATATGATCACCCCTGAAAAAAAAAAGTAAACACGCAAACAAAATTCCTCATTTTAGCAGATAGGAGCTTGAAACTTCTATAGCCTGGTTCTCTGATACGCTGATTCTGATAGTGTGATTCTCATTAAAGTTCTATGACTTTTGGGGGGTGTTTCCCCTTTTTAGAAAATATGGCAAATTTTCTAAGGTGCGTAACATTTGATGGGTAATACTAAACTTAATGGAATTTATATATTTGAAATCAGCATAAAAATCTGATTCTTTTGATGTATCTATTGGTATCAAAATTCTGTTTTTTAGAGTTTCAGTTACTATTGAGCCGGGTTACTATTGTCGCTCCTTACTTATAGTTCGTTACCACGAACTGTTTGAAATGCTGCTGACGACTGTGTTAGGTGAATGTTATGAACTTGAGTGCCTCTTCTTTTCTGAATAAGGTGACACATGGTTTTAGACTACATCTGATTTTTCAAATTCCGTAACAGGAAAGGTGTCTCGTTTCAGGGAGGTTGCAGACTCAGGCTGGTATTGGGCTGTACCAGTACTAGAGATAATGTAATTAAAAAAACGGTTTTGTCTCATAACCATTGAATTTTGGCTAGGGGATTGCCCACTTTTTGGTTATATTTGAGTCGGGAGGGGATTCTGTAGTTAATTTTTCCTCAGTCACCTCCAACTCTGCCAACATTGATGATAATAGAAAATTTGAGGATTTTATTGAAGACTGTAAATCTTTAAAAATAAGGTCATGTTTACAAAAAAGAAAAAATATATACTATTACGGATAAACTCCTTTCAAGAGGTTGGAAAAACCTTCGAAATTTAATAAAAAAAAATATTCCCTTATTTTCGCACGTGAACACATTAAATTTTTTTTTAAGCTTAGAACTTCACTTTAAGTTTAGGCTTCAAGGCTCAATAATAAAAAAATTGAAAAAGTTCTTGGAAACTATTTCCCAGTATATAGACTGAGATTGTTTGCAAAGTTGCAATGTATAAATATAAAAAAAATGACTGCTACAAATTGGATTGGATGTAATACAAATGAAGACCATTGGTTCCACAGGGACTGTTTCTTTAAAACGTTTAAAACCGCACAAGAGAGAAAATTAAACTGTCTATTTTGTAAAATATTATAGCTTTTGAAAGAGATAAATTCAACAGTCATGTAAATAATATTCAATTATATCTTTCCAAATGAAAAATAATGGATGACTTGAATCCAATACAAGAACTGAGTCAGATAAAACAGTTGAATCAAACGACATTCATAGTTTTGCATAGCTTATAAAATGTGTGCATAATAGTGCCAATTTGGCCCTAGACTCAATTTTGCTGAAGTTGGATTGATGTATTAGTTTGGGTTTAAAAACAACTACATACTGAAATTTGACTAATTGATTACTTTGACTCAAGAAAATCGGTCTCTTCATTTGTTTACACTGCGTTATTTATTCTATACTTAAAAACTTAACTATAAAAGTTAATTACCAAAAAAATCTAAAAAAAAGGCTCATTAAAGGGAAGTTTTGGGTGCTCAACTATTGCACAAGTTTCGTATATCTAAAATTCAGGGGTAAACCAAATATTCCTTTTTAATGTAGATTGAATGGTTGTGGGACAAACTAAATTGTGACCAAGATGAAGAAGAAAAAATCTTGATATTAGCTAAAATTCATTACCTGTTGTGTATTAAAAGATTCGGGTCAACTAAAAATAAAAAAAAAAATTAGTGCTAGAGGCCAATCTGTTTTTCTTACTGAAGTTTATTTATTTTTTTCTATGTTTCATGTAGGCTTCTTCGTAGTTTCATCCAAAAAGAGTGTAAATAGAAAATCATTGGTATATCTTATCACAAAATAAAAGCGAGATTTAGGAAAATAAATTGAATTCTATGGAGCTCGGAAGTCTTGAAAAAAGCAATATTTCATTGGTCGTTACACTTAAAAATAAGCTAGTCAAATAAAAATTTGCATCTACAAGTCTGTGTTAGAAACTGGTATATTTTCATTTTCGTGTCATTTTGTGTTTTATATTCCTCGTTTATGTGTTTTTTTTTTAATATAAGCTTCGTCAAAACAAGTTGATTAACTTGGTAATTAACGGCGGACTTTATCATCCTGAAAGAAAATAAAATTTCTATTTATTACACAGCTGAAGAACATTAAAACAATTTGAAACAAGAGAACATTCATTGTCTATTATAATGTTTAGAGTTGCTCCAATTTTCCTCATCTGTCTTCACTTTGTTAATGTAATTTTTATTTTACTTTTATCTTAGTTTAGCCATAAAAATCAGGCAAAAGTAGCAAACTCGGGGAAAATTCCTTCAACACCATGTATCAGGTTGTTGGTCATGCAGAAAACTCAATCGACAGCTCTGTTTAATAATGTTCTCCGTTTCTGTTTATTTAACTTCATTTGCTTTATTGATGACTTTCAGAAATTTTTTCGTTTATTAATGACGACCGAAAGTGAATGATGGAAGATAGTTTAAGCGACCTTAAGTTTAGAAATTGCTAAATTATAACGTCGTTGAGTGGAGGAGGTGCCGTAGCCACTTTTTACTGTTAAATCTGTAAGAGTATATAATAAAAAAAGATGCTACGCGGGAAAAGTGAAAAACTAAAATGACAGTAGTACCATCATTCGGCTTTTTTTTTATTATAATTGAGTTAGGAGGGGACACTGACATTATGTTTCCCCGGGTACTACCAATACTAGAAATGATTATGCTCGAAACAACGTGGAAGGCTTACACAAATCTCCAGAAACTAGTCAAATAATTCCATAAAATCACACTTTTTCATATTCAAACTTATAATTAAATGCTGAAAAAGCATAAAACACTAGTAAGTATTAATTTTCAATACAACTTAATGTCGGCTGATGTAGAGGTATATGCAAAAGCCTAGCATTCTAGTGAAAGGGTGACAGTAATCATATTTCAGGTTAATTTGACTTATTTTATGTATAATCATTTTCCTGACTTTCATGCCAACAAATCTTTTTTTTTGACGAATTTTTACTTCCTTCATTTTCCTACTTTCAGGCATCTTTTGTTGCATGAGGCCATTGAAAATCCTCTGTTAAGGAATTTATAAATATCCACTGAAACAAGCAAGTAATGAGGAGCAAAGAAAATTCATCTAAGCCCAACATATTCAAAGCCAAAGTTGAAGAAACAAATGAAGACGAATGCTTTGCTATTGCTGAAGCTTCATGAAGGCTGATAATTGAACTATTTGAGCTATTTGATAATTGAACTATTGAACTATTTATATTTATGATAATTAACTATTTATGCTATTTATGTTTTGTGAACAAATCATGACGAAGTTTTTTTCATTTTTCTAGATTTTTTTCGTAATAAACGATTCCTTTAAGAACAAATTTTATTCGCTCCACAGTAAACTAGGGAATATAAGGAAAAATTAATTGTTAAATTAGAAAATCAGAAAGACATTTAACAATGGAGAACAAATTGAATTATATGATAAATTTATGGGGCAATTGTTTATTTGAGTTGTTGGTCTTCTTTGCTGGATATCAAGACCGTACCCAGATGGGAGGGGGGGCGGGGGGGTTTGACCCCCCCCCCCCCCCCCAAATGTTGGTCTGAATTGTAAAAACGTAACAAAAATGGATATAAACAAATTTTGTATGAGTTTTTTTATGCGATCTTACTTATTTTTTTTTGTATGCGTTTTTTGTATGCGATCTTACTTCTTGGTGGTATGGTAAAGGAAAATATCTTAAGTGATATTAAAAAGGCGAAGTATTTTAGTATAAGGTTTGACAGCACACCCGATGCCTCGCATTTTGATCAAATGAGTGAAGTAATTCGTTACGTGCACATTGAGAACAAGAAAGTTGAAGTAAAGGAGTCATTTTTAGGCGATTATCAGCTTACAGGAAAAAAAGCCGTGGACATTACACAGGATATTTTAATTGCAACTGAAGAAGATGGTCTGGATACAGCAATGCACCGAGTGCAGGGCTACGACAACGTTCCAACAAATGGCTGGATATAACTCCAAGCTCCCCCCACTCCAAAAATAAAGAATAAATAATTCTGCTGCTTTCAAAAAGGAAAATGATGAACAGATAGCATTCTGTTACAATATCTAGTCTCTCTTCATCGTACGATATTGCGTAATCTGCAAGCCAAAGCAAGGCCATCGCCCGGTTTTTTGTAAGACACGGATTTTGAATTTCTAAAAAAAACTTTATTTGGGAACTAAATTGAATTCAAGACTTTTAAACGCGGTAAGACGTATATGTTACGAATCAGAGAAAAATGGGCTAATGAGCTACTAGTCGAGCAGATAAGGTTTAGTCCCAAAAAGTAGTGTCTGACCCCTTAGAATCTCCTCTGCTGTGAGTCAATTGTGATTGTGCTCCGATTTGTGGTGAGTGACAGCTCATTTGAAACGTCTAATCTGTCTGATGATAATACTCCACGTTTTGAGAAGAATAGGAACCTTTTTCTCATTCTTTGACCTTATGGCTGGAATTTTAAGACTAGGGCGATAAGAACGATAAGACTAGGGCCCTGGTTAAATGAAAAATTCACATAGAGTTGTAGCAATGAAGAAAATATTGGATGTTATGGTAAATCTAAGGCCTATTGTTTTTCACTTCATAAAAACACTGTATAGGACAATAAGCCAAACCAAGGCAAAGCAAGGCCATCGCCCGCTTTTTTGTAAGACAAGGATTTTGAATCTTAAAAAAAAAATTATTTGGGAACTAAATTGAATTCAAGACTTTTAAACGTGGTAAGACGTAAATATTATGAATCAGAGAAAATGGGCTTTAAAACGAGCTACTAGTCAAGCAGATAAGGTTTAGTCTCAAAAAGTAGTGTCTGACCCCTTAGAATCTCCTCTGCTATGAAGTAATTGTGTTAAAGTATTTTTAATAGTCCGTTAGGCTAAAGGAGACAAAATTTGGCAACACTGTAATCAATTTGAAATATTGGGCGATCGGCGAGGGATGTTTTCTTCAAAATTTGGCAACACTGAACATAGGGCGATGGCCAGGGCGATGGGCGATGGGCTATTACTTCAGGCTGGTCTTTAGAATGAGAAAAAAAAGACCTAAAGACTTTCAAACTATAAAATAGTAATTTCAGCAAAGTGACCTGCTTCCAACCAAAGTTGAGTACAATTTTGACTCTAACTGACCATAGTTGTAGCATCAAAATGTTTTCAGGAAAGCAATGGTCAATCTTCAGCGTAAAGAGCAGGTGGGGGTGAGAGAGAGGCAGCAGCAGCCCTTACGTATAGGATAGTTACTTCTTGTTTGAACTTTTAATATTTCTGTTCGAGATTTATTGATATTTCTGATGTTTGCTTGAAGCAGAGCTTACACACTTTCACACTCATTTTCCAAGATGAAGCAAATGGGAATAATTCGTATTTCTTTTGCCCCTCCCCCTCTTTCCAGGTTTTGGAAAATGGTCAATATTGCAACTGAGCAATGTTCATCTTGCAGTCTAACATTAAGTCGACTAAGCTTACTTTCAATTTTAAATGAAAAACCAAGACCCCAAATCTGCGGATCATTCTGTAATAATTCATAATTGTGATTTTCACTTCTCGAAATGGTAATTTCGTCCAAAAATTCCAAAGACTGAAAAGCTTTAAAATTTCTTATAAGACGGTAAATGAGTACATTCACTCCCTGTCTTTTTTAAAAATACAATTAAAAAATAATAACGTTTAAAACGACCTGGATAAACACAATATTGCAAATGTCCGAAATAAGCAGCTGGTCTCACCTATGAAGTTGCCCTTATATTGTTTTGAAAGAGCTCCCTCGTTCCGAGAAGCTTGAAAAGTTATGCCCTAGGGGAAAACAAAGGGAAAAACTTCAAAAATGAACAAAAAGTAAACGTAAAAAAATCGAATAATTTATTGAATAGAGAACAACTTCGAGCATTAACGTTATTGAAAAATACTATGGGTACCGCCCTATATTCATATACATTTTTTACACGTACAGGCGTTTAGGGGGGGGGGGGGCAATTAAACTAGAAGCTATTTCGAATACCAATAGGTAGAAATTTTTTTTAATGTAAATGAATTCAAAACTAGTTAAAATAGTATGTAGTTTAGGGGACATGAATTGGATTAACATTCATTTTTTTTATGAGAGATAGGCTTCAATTTGTTTAGGGTTGACGGCAGGGGCTATTTTAGACGCAACTCCCTGACACTTCAAACTTACCTTGCATATCTAGGCACTTCTTGATCTTATTATCTTTCTTTCTCTCTTTTTATAATTACCCTCTCATTTCCCAGGAGAAAGAATCCATTTATGACTTCCAATTTACTGTTTTTTTATGATATACTCTCTACAAACACACTCTTTCATCAGCAATCGTCGGTGGTAAAAAAAAAAAAAAAAAAAAAAACGCCCAGTGTATGCGCTTCCATTTAGTTCCATAGGCCACCATCTTGGCGTAGGCGTTAAAATAAACGACCGATTATTTTGTCATTATTTTATTATAGTTACATTAGACGGCTGCATTGCTGCCACATAGGTGTTTGTTCTACAGTTTTTTTTTTTTTTTTTTTTTTTTTTTTTTTTTTTTTTTTTTTTTTTTAAATCACCCGTTGTGTATGTCACAATACTATCCTATACACACCTAGGAAATGTTTGTCAAAAAAAATGTTTGGTAAAATAAACATTTGGTAAAAACCGCAAAGTGTGTCTCGTGCCTTAGACTTATCAGTTAAGAGATTGTTTATTGTTTAAGGGTCATAATTTCCTATTATATTACTTATTTTTATTTATTTATTTGACATAAATTATTAACAAAAACTTAACACATCCACAAAAAAACTTAATATAAACACATCCCCTCCAAATGCCACATTATGATGGTTAACCAAACACATCCACAAATTTTCTTTTTATTCCTTCCTATTTGAAACGTGCTAAATTGCTCGTATCCCCAGAAACCATAAAAAATATTCCGTTTTATATAGAAATTTGTACTCCCTTTTGCAGAAATCTGTTGACGTTCTACTTTCCGTGCTTGAAAATTATGAAGTCCACTATATAAGATGTGTCAAACCGCACGAGTCTATGAATCCAGGACCAGTGGATCCTTTGTATCTTATGATAAAACTGAATGAGTGTGGGGTCACGGATACTGTGTGACTCTCTTCACTAGGCCCTCCTATTAGTTAAGTGTCCTGGAGGTTTCCTTATTAAATCTGATTTAGTTGACCATTTAAACTTTTGAGTGCTGCGGTGTGTCAAACTTTTGAAGTCCTAGCAGAATGTAATTACCTGAAGGTTGCATTATTAAACTGATAAAGTCCATAAGCTTACTTTTGTTGTTTTTAATGTAGTCCATACATTTTTATTACGTTTTTACAAGTTGCACAAACATTTGGGAGGGGGGGGGGGGTTCAACCCCCTTATCCCTCCCCAGAATATGGCCTTGCTTTGGATCCATCCTATGTATATTCATACCAGAAAACTGTGACTTTCTAAGATTTTCTTTTGCATTTTTTTTTCAAAATTATTCAACTTCTTGGACAACATCATATTTTCGTTAGTGTTGTCACGTTGAAGCGTGAAAATCAATAAGTAAAACTAATTAGACAAACTTTGCAACGTAATATGGGTGGGACAAAGTGTATTCTCATCTGGGGGTGGGGGTAAGCTAGCTATATTTTATTTCAGCAGAAATACCGAAGGGGCGCCAACATTCAGGAATCGAGTATACCATGTGACGCATAAAAATTGTGGTGGAGCTGTACCATGATTTTGGGACTGTGCCAAGTGTTTTGGAGTTTGTGTCAAGTGAGGCAGAACTGTGTCAAGTAAGGCAGAACTGTGAGACATACGTGACACTCCGAGATATACGTAAGGTGGCGGAAAGTGGGTGACCCTTCGGAAATACCAAAGACAGTTACATCTTTAAAGGAATCAACAATTACTGTGGAAAACCTCTGCTGACTTGGACAGCTTTCGACGCGCGTCAAAAATGGCCCAGTCCCTTTCAAATAACCAGCAGTATTCAAGAACTAGTCAAATACCACATATTCTTGGAAGCTCAATTATCAAAACTGTTCCTCGGGCTTCGATATGAAGTGACATGTCTCTGAACTCTATAAACTACCCCAGAGTAGGAAAAAAAATGCAACCTAAAGCAGAGAAAAGTAAAAAAATAAATGATATCCCGGTAAATTCTATAAACTATCGGAAAATAGGAGAAAAGATACAACCTAAACCAGAGAACAAATACTCTAAAGAGAAAAGTTTTGATGCAGAGCGAAAACCACTTTTAAAATCAGTTTCAGGAAGATGGCTAAGTTTTGGTTTAACGAAAGTCATAGAGATTGATACAAAGAAAAATGTTTATAGCACAATTAAATCAAATCTATGACCTGGAAATAGCAATCTAAAAAAGGAAGTGAAAGATAGTGAAAACGTTTAACCAATTTAATGCAAAAGATGCTTCAACAAGGAGAGCTACCTCTACTGAGGTGAGAAAAATATTGTCTACTTTATCAGCTAAAGTAGCCTATATATCAGCAAAAGTGATGCTGTAATTCAGGAAAGAAGAGTAGCACAGAGTCTTCATATACTGGCCTTGTTATGAAGCGGAAAAAAGTGACCTTATAAAGTCCGTGCCCGATGTAATTAAAAGTGCAGAAAAAAAGTTTGAAGTTAGTGCAGATGAGTCTAAACAGTTAAAGGACTCAATAAACCAGCATGCCAAAAGAGGCGTAATGGTTTACCAGAAAAGAAGCGTATCTGATAAATATCTATCAGGTAAGTACAGAACATTTTCTTACGTTTCGATAGGTCTATACTCCTTTATGCATGCGGATCAAAGGGGGTGGGAATGCTTACAAAGGGTTCATGGGGTGGTCCTCCATTATTTTTAGGGCTACTTCAATTCGTCAATCTTTTTAAGTGCTTTGGTAATTTGCCCCTAACTACCTCCAATTTGGATTCCAGGAGGTTTGGACGAGGGTCTGCTATAATACCGTAAGTTTCTTAATAGCACTTTATATAGTTTTATAAAGATATAATGTTTATTGACAGGTTGTAAAAGTAGCTAACAGGCTGGACAGAATATAAGAACCTTGCGTCAACTTGCTAACTTTTTCTCGCATATTAGACTAAGGCTAGTGATCTTTTACAACCTAAGGGTTATGTTTCCTTGGTTTATATCTATGTTCAGTTATTCTTTAGTATGTTTGTGAAATCAAACTTAAAATCTGTAGGTGTTATTCATTAACCTGTTGTATATTTGTACCTTTAGTCCAGAGACCATGGACTATTTTTGGAGTTGGTCTAATTACGAAGCCTATTCCTAAAATAGCAGCCTTTAAGCATAGGAAATTTTTGATTTTTAAATCCCTAGACAATGGAACATCGTGCGTGAATCTTCTGATATTCCGTTTTTCGTTCCATTGTAACTGAACCACTCTGTAACTGAACCCCAAGCAACTGAACCACTTTAACTGAACCACCGTGCAACTTCTCCATTAAACTAAAAAATAACATGACTCAAAGAAGATTTTAAATTTTGAAAACCATAATTTCCGCGATAGGGGTATTTTGCAGGGGAGGGGTTTCCGTGGGTGGAGGAGTGGAAATTCTCCGCAGGAGAGAGGGGTAAACGCTTAGACCCGTATAAAGTGACAGGGTGAAGGGAACCCCCATTAACAGANGGGAAATTATAGAATAATATCCTTTGAAAAGTATTGTTTAATATTAGAATAAGTATAAAGTCATATTTTAGCGATATATTTTAAGGGATGATGAAATAATTCATATGAAAAAATGATAAAATAATGCATTTTGAAAAATATTGCTTAGTATTGGGGTATGCATAAAGTTGCAATTAGTATAGTCATATATGTTTTAAGTGATGATACGAAATTCATATGAGGAAAGTGATAGAATAGTGTCTTTTGAAAAAAGTATTGTTTAGTATTGGGGTATGCATAAATTAAAAATTAATAAAGTCGTTTATATTTTAAGTGATGATACAACAGCTCATATGAGGGAAATGATAGAATAATGTCTTTTGATAAATATTGCTTAGTATTGGGGTATGTATAAAGTCGAAATTAATAAAGTAATATATATTCTAAGTGATGATTTGACAGCTCTATGAAGGAAATGATAGAATTAAACCTTTTGAAAAGTATTGTTTAGTATTGGGGTATGCATAAAGTCTAAATTAATAAAGCCGTATATGGTTTAAGCGATGATACAACAGGTCATACAAGGGAAATGATAGAATAATGCCTTTTGAAAAGTATTGTTTAGTATTGGCTTATGCATAAAGTCAAAATTAATAGTCATTTATATTTTAAGTGATGATATGACACTCATATTGGGGAAATGATAGAATAAGGCCTTTTGAAAAGTATTGCTCAATATTAGAGATATTCGCAAAGTCGAAATTAATAAAGTCGTATATATTTTAAGCGATCATACAACAGCTCATATGAGGGAAGTGATAGAATAAAATAATGCCTTTTGAAAAGTATTGCCTAGAATTAGGGTATACATAAAGTAGAAATTAATAAAGTCATATATATTTTAAGTGGTGAAACGACACCCATATGAGGGACATGATAGAATAATGACTTTTGAAAAAAAATATATTGCATAGAACAAACCAAGCTACGCAATTCGTTTGTAATTAGCAGTGTGAGAGTTATTTGCAAATGAATAATACGGAAAAAATCACACCTAAGTGCTCCAGCTTACCATATTCAGCGTACCCGCACCCTACCTGCCTCCCGGATACCTGCAACCAACCTAAAATCACCAGACACGTCTCAAATTCTGAGATCTATATTTACCTTTACTTATAGATAGCAGCACATCCACTCGGACACAAAGGCATAGTGAGAGAGACAAGCAATACTTTTTCAAATGGCATTATTCTTTCATTGCTACTACAAACATTATTTTTCTGATAGTAAAAGTCACGACTAACATATCTATATCATTCTCGTTTTGTATTTCGAAAATATTGAATGTGATTTTATTTTTAAGTATAATTCACGTCATTTTAAGACATGTAAAAAAAGTTTAAAAAAAACGTCTATGTTGAAAAAATATAGAAAATAAAAATTAAAGTTAAAAAAAGTAAAAAAATTAAACTTAAAAACCGTATAAAAAAGGGGAGGGGCCAAAAAGTGGGGGGGGGGGGGTTATTGGGACCCTCGGAGGTTGGAGTCCTTGGTGGGTGGGGTCATTCTCGCTTCAAATCCATAAACACCTCACTAATTGATTTTCGAGGATTTCTGAGGATTGTTCTGGATTTCTATATCAAAATTCTCTCGGCACCAACGACTTTTTTAGTTTCAGCTTTATGCATACTCCAATGTCAAACAATATTTTGTATTGCCCACACTCCTAGTTTGGTACTTGTGTATTATACCCACCACGGCCAAGAAGTGAAGCCTAGGTCAGTCGAATAGATCAACTTGTGAAAGGATGAATAAATTCTAATCATGTTCTAACATTTATGTCACGTGGTGTTGGAGTAACCATTCCCTCAGACTTACCTTTAGTTGGTGATCAATTTTAAACCTTTCCTATTTCTTTCAATCCAATTAAAAAATATTCTTATTATTGTCGTCTGGTTTTATCCGAATAATAATGTGTTTAACTAAGACCATTCGATCTTATGCAATATTGGACGAACACCATAATTGGGTCATTGACCTACATTAATACAGGTATCAAAAAGGAATCTCACTTGTATAATTCTTACATGTTCGCCCAGTATTGTATACAAATTTTGCCCCAAATGTAACGTGTTTGGTAGGTTTTCACGATTTTCCCCTTGTTGTTCCCCTAAAATTGCATACATGCTCGCTACTAAGTTATGCTTTCTAAGGATTGAAGCCAAATATCAGCAGACATCAGGATAGGAGTAAAAACCTTATCAAAGATAGCAAAAAGACCCCTGGCAATATCATTTCCACTTCTACCAGCAAGACATTTTGATCACAAACAACAATAAACTTGATTAGCTCTCCTGTCCCTCTGCGAAAAGTAAGAACAGCAGTTAAGTTAAAGGAAGTGAACTTCCTTTTGTAAAAAAAAAAAAGGACGAAACATCCCCTTTTGGCAAAGAAAAAACTTTTTATATCAAAACATAATACGGGGTCATCCGAAGCCCTGTCCTTATCTCTTTCTTCTTTGCTTTCTAGTTTCCCTTTCACATGTTTTGCATGAGAGGTTTTCACCTCCTCAGATAATTCAGTACCCTTTTTCTCAGCCACCTTTTTTCTTCTCAAATATCACATTTGTCAGTTTTAGGAACATGAAATGCAAGATTAAATTCACAATTGAAAACTTTTCTATACATGAGTTCCTTGAGAGGCAACTTAACATCTTCCACACACTTACTTTCATACAATGAATGCATTTTGCTTATAGTGAGTGAAGGGCCGAGGAACTTTCTGTTAGTTTTGGCACGAAAGTACTGAGATTCAATGGTTGGGAATATTTCAATGTGCTTTCTTATGTATGCGAGATCCTCTTCTTTACTTTTATTCACAGGATTCACTAAGATTAGAAAGATCGTCTTCTTCTTATCCAAGGTCGCGTTCAGCAAATCAGCAACTTCCGGCAAAACGGACCATGCTATAATCCCGTATGCGATTCGGCAAAACCGCCTTAAAGAAATCGAAAAATATGCGATTCGGCAAAGGGGAACTGCGAAATACAGGCAGTCAGAGACGTCTTACAGAAATGTAAATTGCACCGTTCGAAAGATAATTTATTTTTACACAAGATAGCGTCGTAACTCAGTTTTGCCAAAAAAGGTTATTTTCGGCAAAACCACTTTCAGGCGACGAACTGTCACCTATCTTATTATAAATACTACTACTAATACTAACAACTCACCGCAGCACCAAGCCGCCTGAGGCCAACACAGCTTTTTACCCCCCCCCCCCTAATTTGCAAATATATAGCCCAAATTTGTTTCTAAACTATTATATATTCATCCTATTTTATTGCATTAGCATTAATCAAACTTGACTTCTCTAGCAGTATTCTTGTGTATATTTCGGTTTCCAAAATAATAAAAAGTATCACTTCCTTTGAAATTGTGGAGGGGAGACTGCACAAACTCATCTTTCAAAACACGATTTTTCAAAGTCTAAAAATAAAAACTATGAATTCTTGCTGTTCTGGCTGTCCCCGCTAGTGAATCATCATATGATTTTGGTTGTTTTGGATGAGGTAATTTTAGTGTTTACAATAAATGGATAATTATAACCATATATATGATGAGGGTGGCATATATTTTAATGAGGGTGGCTAATACAAAGGAGGAGCCCAAGGGGAGGGTGTATCTTTATTTATTTTGTTTGAAACACACCAATTATTTCCACATTGCCCCCTCGCCCTTCCCTCACCACACTCATTATTTTTGCAAGCTAATGTTGAGGTGAATCAATAAATTAGGCCAGACATTAATTTTACATTTGTTTTTACATTAGTTTTACAAGCTAATATTGAAGTAAATCAATAAATTAGGCTAGACATTAGTTTTACAAGCTAATGTTGAAGTAAATAAATAAATTAGGCTAGATATTAGCTTTATATTAGTTTTACATTAGTTTTTTACATTAGTTTTACAAGCTAATGTTGAAGTAAATCAATAAAACAGGCTACACATTAGTTTTACATTAGTTTCTACATTAGTTTTACAGGCTAATGTTGAAGTAAATCAATAAATTCGGCTAGACGTTAGTTTTAAAAACTAATGTTGAGTTATATTAAATATAGAAAACCAAAAAGTGTATAAGAAAACCAAATATTGTATTATAAATACAATATTTTCCTATTTTAATCTTTCTTGCCCCTGCCCCTCTTTCCTCCCCCACCAAGCCATTATTGTTTATTTAGATGTCTGTATTTGTTATTATAAGCTATTTTCACTTTCTACTAATCATTTTTTAAAACTTCTTTATACTTTTTCTTTTCTTTTTTTTGCTTGATTTGTTACTATAGTATCCATTCTATACAAAATACAAATCATCTATCCAAATAGTTAAAATAGGATAACATATCGCTTTCTGGCTGGTTTTAGAGCCAGGCATGATTAATTTTAAAGACCCCAGAGTCATTTTGCAATTTTAGTTTTGTGGTTAGATAAAGAGATTTAGCGACATACATTATTTCATGAAACAGCTGAAAGATAATAGTGCCTGATGAAAAGCCACTTTTGTTTCGTACGTTAAGGGACACGTTCTGTGATAATTAGGATCTAAAATTTACCTGGCCGACAAGCATTACGTCTTCCTTTTAGAATCTTTTGAATACAGTTATAAATCCATTCTATGACCTATTTCTTTTTTAAGGCTTGGAAGGTAAGCCTGGTGCAAAGGGCATGGCAGGAGACTTACTTTACGTTGGATTTGCGTCCATAGGAATGAAAGGCTCTCTTGGAGACAAAGGTTTCCCTGGACCAGAGGGCTTGGGAGGTCTTCCTGGACGTCAGGGCCTTAGAGGATTAGATGGATTTCCAGGTCTCAAGGGTTTCCGGGTAAGTTCTTTTCCTAACTAATGCTCGTAAGACTTATGAACAAGACATAAATACTTTGTCAGTAAGTTGGAGGTAGGACTCGGCTGTCAGTAATAAAAAGAGAAAAATCCCATTGGTCAGCTCTACCGAGGAGAGCGAAAAAAAGAATATAATTTTCCCTTATTATACAAGAACCACTTCTAAATTATTTTTATTTCATGCTTGTGCAACCATAGGAGATATGAAGACTTCTTGCGATTCTTATGAAGCAGTATTTAAGGTCATTTGTCATCAAAACTGTTTTCATTTCTCCTTTCTTGTTTTAGCCTTTTGTTTGGACAGTAATTTGTGACTATAATGCATCTTTCTTTTCGAATTTGAAAAAGACATGATCTAATCTTCTGTATCATATGTGCATTTAAGAAAATTCTTTTGAAATTTCATTCTTGTTAAATTTTGTACAATTTTTTCTTTACACAGTTAATTACGACTCGTACTAATTCCATTCTCTATTATGTTTGTAATGCAAATTTTTACTATAATTTCAAGTACCTAATCAAAATTTTTCTAAGATAAGTGGTCTTTTACGATAATTTCTAAAGTATGTGTCTTAGGTCCATGTTCTTTTAAAGAATAAGTTTTTTAACAAGTCCCATTTTCATTTATCGAAACATAAGAATTCAAAGTACAGCCATGAATTTTCCATCAGTTACAGTTTCGACGGTATGTAGTTTTGAAACTTGCTAACCACGAATGGTGGTCACCTCAACAGCAACACCAGCTGCACCACCAACACAATTGTATCACCAACAGAATTGTTCGAACTTAGAATTTCGCTGGGTTGTAAACTTGATCTTATACACCTTATTCGCTACAAGACAAGAGAACCACAAAAATTCTTTAAAATGGCTATTAAAATTGATTTACATCAAAACCTTTTAAACCATCAAAACCTAGAGCTTTTATACAGCATTTGTACAAGACTTGGCAGAATTTTAACAATTCCACCCGTTTTAATTACCCGAATTTTAACTCCCGTTCGCCTGCGAGTCCAGGGGACTTGTCTGTCATGTGTCAATCCTAAAACACGGTAGTCCGCCTGAAACTTTAAGCGGGTAAGCCTATTGGGCTTAGGTCAATGGTTCGCCTGTAAGTCCAAGCAAATTCAGTCCCCGCTTTTGCATTCAAGTCCAGTCGTCATTGTCCGTCATGAGTCAAACCAAAAATCTTGGTCATCCCTTAGTTCTATGACTATCTACCTTAGTTCTACCCTAGGATGAATGGATGGATGGATGATAGACAAAATCTAACA
>JAQQPU010001222.1:33686-62464 GCA_029168905.1 Artemia sp. Kazakhstan ARC1039 | reverse complement strand
AAAAAAAAAACAAAAAAAAGGACAAATAATAATAATAAGAAAATAAATAAATAAAAATAAACGAAATAAATTAATTTCTAATAACTTCACGACCTAATTGGATACCGAAGACACAAAACTAAAAATCATTCATTCTATTCTACCTCCTCGTCGCCCTCCCAAAAAAAAAAGTGTCACAATCACTTGAGAGAAAATTCGCCCAGCAAGGATTAAAACTCATATGTAGACAAACACTGTCCTTTTAATTTACTACGAAATTCATTTAGCTCATCAATTGTTGAAATTGCCTGCGTTAATGGTTCCCATACCCGAGGGCCAACATGTCTTATGGAAAAAACGGATCGCTTTGTAATAACCTGAGGTCGCCGAACTAGCGTTGATGTTCTAGTCGAGTAATTATGAAAATTAACACCACTTGTAAACATTTCCCTAAAACACTCAGGTAATAACGCGTGTGCATATTGGAAACAAGGCTTTATTACCCCTATCAAAAAGAAAAACGGGAAGCCTGGTTTTGATGACATTCGTCCTATTGCCCTCACCTCAATTTTTTCAAAATTGTATGAAAGTTTTCGCGCAGACTGGCTTAAGATGAAAGTCCTCCCCCTCATTGATCTTAGACAGTTTGGTAATCTCAAATTCACGTCAACCTTTCATTACCTGATCCATCTTGTTGATACCATGGGTAAATTACATAAAAAACCTAACACTTGGCTTAATCTGATTTCTATTGATCTTCCAAAAAGCTTTCGATTTGATTAACCACAATTTACTCATAGATAAACTTATAAATGAATTCCACATTGAAACTTTCCTTGTTAAGCTCGTTGCCTCTTTTCTCTCTAATAGATCTCAGGCAGTTAAATATCTAAATTGTTTCTCAGATCATCTCCCCATATTTGATGGCATTCCTCAGGGGACTATTCTAGGCCCTCTCCTTTTTTCTCTTATGATTAACACCCTATCAACACTTTATGACAATAGGTGGGAATTTGTCGATGACTTGACAATTTTAGAGATATGTCATAAAAACATTTTTAGCAACTCAATTGGCATACTCCAAGATATTGCCTGTGAGGCCTCTTCCCTTGACATGACAGTTAACCCTTCTAAATCCGCCTAAATAAGGTATCTAAAAAAGTCTAGGGGAGAGGGAGGGGGGGTAGAAAATATACGAAGGAATGTAATGCTGAAGAGACAAAAGCCACGATTTATATCCTTGAGAGGCTAATGTCGTATTTTTACAACATGGTCTAAAATTGACAATTTTGAATAAATAGTGCAAAAACATTTTTTTTTTTTGCCAATAGTCTGACCTTTTTCCCCATATCTTTTCCCATGTAGAGCAAGAAAATTTAGATTTAAATAAATGAATAATTTTGCTAATAAAAGAAAATTGTGTTAATAAATGAATTTTTTTTTAATTTAGCCTGAAATTTTTTAGGAGACAGGTGGGAAGGGGGGCGCTAATCAAGATTTTGCCCTGCGCACAAGATAGGCCAGAGAGGCCACTGACTCAAAGAGGATCAATCAACTAAAACCAAAAGGAATTGTGTTTTTAAAGCTGTAGTAATTAAAGATTAAAATAAAATCTAGTTTGGAGATAAATCACTTCCCAAAAGCTTCATAAAAGTAACTCAGTCAACCTTGAAGTTTGCCAAAATGCATTTCTACTATCTCTATCTACTATTTCTACTATGTATACAAAAAAGATTTACTTGGTAATTGTAATCAGTTATGCTAGTCATGAGGAGCTCGTTGTCAAACAATATTCAACATACCTTCCTTGACTTTATTAACTGCATACGCTTCAACGCCGGCTGGAAAATGCTGAACAGAGTTTATTTCTGTTTTTAAATACACAGCGAAGGAGTCCTTCGTAAGATATGCTTCACATCCTCCAAATGGCTTATCACTGCCAGAGAGGGAAGTAGCTACGATATCTAAAATCAAAATAAAAGAAACCATAATAATAAAATAAAATGCAAATACCATAAAAATAGAGATACCTGTTGTCTGTCTTTTTGACAGCGCTAGAATGTCGCACTTTTTCCAAGCATTTTTGGGTGATTTTTTTTTAGTTTTACTTTTTTACAAAATCTTAAAGGGACCACTAACTTGTCGGTTGAGCGTAAAAAAAAGAGAACAAATCAAAGAGAGTTCAAACAACTCAAACAAAACACCAAAGTGAATAGTATAGCATTAGTCCAAAGTATAGTGCAGCAACAAATTAGTTGCAGAACTTACAGGGTTCACCCTTCCTGTCCGATTTTTGCACAAGGGAAGATAGGAGGAAGAAGCTTTTCAGCCGACGGTAAGCTTCACAGACATTTCCAAAGGAAAGTGTGGAAAATCTAGCCCCAAAAAGCACACTTTTTGGCTGTTTCAAATCAAAACTTAGTTGGATCATAGCTTGACAGTTATGTGAACAGATAAAACATTCTGAAAGCTCATATAAATAGCCTAGGTATAAGCATATTGTGACGAATAATTCCATTATTTCCAGCCCCCTTGGTGGCTATCAGTATTACTGGAATTGAAACTTAAAGAAACATTCTTCAAAGAGTTCACCTAAACGTAACAGAAAATGTCTTTCGATATCTGGCAATAGTGGCTCTTCTGAATTTCAAAAGAAATTTGGGGAAACAAATCAATTAAAAGAGAAAAGAACATGGTATCTGTTTAGAAAAAGAAATAGTTTAGTTAATTATTTTTCAGGATAATTATAAGCATTTCATCCTGAACAAAAAGAGAACTCGAAAAACATCAAATCGCACTAGGTTAAAAACAAAGGTAATAACGGGGGTTCTAGGGCAAATTGGGTTTAATTGATTAAAAAGGGAATAAGTAACTTGAAACACACTGGTCCGTGGCAAAACGGGCATTCAGACCCATGAGGATAAAAGATTCTTCACTAACATAGAGCAAGGCTCCCACTTCAATCTTCAGCACAAACCATATGCCTCAAAGAAATACAAGCAGAGTGACTTTTTTTTACGGTTAATAATTTTTGTTCTGTTTCTGTTCCAGCAAACCTGCAATTGTTGGAATGTTAAAACAGGATTTTCATATTAAAACACCCGCTTCTTAGCTTCAAAGAACTAGAATATAGTAAAATTTTACATCAATTTCTTCTATCTTTTTTCCCTGTAAAGATCGTAAATGGCGTGTTATATTCCACTAAAAATTGAAGAGCAAAATCGATCAAAATTTGCAAAACCATCACATTTTTGGCCTTTCTATTTCCTATTTTTATTAGAGTGTCTTAAATTTACCCTATATTCGAAAGAGTAGATATAACCCTAATAATACAATCCACGCTGTTCAAGTCAGAGTCAATCTGATCAAACAGTTCGTGGTACCGAGCTGTAACAAAAGAGCGACACGGCCTAGTGGTAACCGAAAAAAGAATCGGCTTATTATGCTGATTTCAAATATATAATTTTCACTAAGTTTAGTGTTACCCATCAGAGAAAATTTGCCTAATTTTGAAAACGAGGAGAAACCCTCCTAAAAGTTAAATAATCATAATGAAAATCACAACCCTGGATTCAGCGTATCAGAAAATATTCCTGTAGAGGTTTCAAGCAACTATCTGCAAAAATGTGGAATTTTATTTATTTTTTTAATCAGAAGAAAGATCACAAATGAGTTTTTGTTTGTTTTTATTTTACAGGGGTAATCACACTGACCCAGAGGTCCTAGAATATCAGGAGAGGGCTCATTCTAACGAAAATTAAAAGTTCTAGTGCCTTTTACAGGTGACAAAAAAGATTGTAGGGCAACTAGGCCCCCTATTACGCCTTTTTTCCCAAAAATCATCTAATCAAAATTTTGAGATAGCTATTTTGTTCAGCATAGTTGAAAGGCGCAATAACTACGCCTTTGGAGATAACATGGCCCCCAACAGCCCTTGCGGAAAGGTCTTCAAGTTATAAAATTTACCCATTGTTTATGTATAGTATTTGTCATTAGGAAGTATGCATATATTTTTATGCATACGTCTTTTTGGTATGAATGGTTGCTCAATACATAATAATAATACTTTAACAGCTTAGACCTGTACTCCTATTCTTAGTGTTCCAGCCCTAATCTTTTGTTCTTTTTTGTACCAAAATATAAGAACTGGGTTAAAATTAGGATCATAAGTTTTTTGGGATATAGGTACTAGATCTTCATATAAGTATATAAATGAAAAGAAACAAAAATATTTCTTGTAAATACACCCAGAATCATTTTATTGATGTTGATGATGTCTGACAGGACATTAATAATCTGTCAATAAAAGTAACCTTGATTTTTTTGCATTTAAACTGGATAACCAATGGCAAAAACATCTGAAGCACTCAATTTTTGCTTATTCCTGCACTACACTAGGAGTATGATACAAGTGAATGTCATGCCCTGGCCCTATTATAGTCACACTTGTTGATAAAACCCAAACCGAAATTACAAAAAAAAACTACAGCCCCCATTATGTAGGCCATTCATAGTTTCTTTGTCCAACTTTCAAAAGTAAATTTTCGATTGACCAATCAGAGTCAAGAGAGAAGGCATAATTTTTGAAACTAGAAAAGATGGTGCTTAAAACAGTAGTTGTTCTTTTTATAACAGGAACATGGCAAAAGATAAGAAGGCCTAGTATTAGTAGAGAATGGGTGGGAACAAAGTAGGCATGAGCTTTCCAATTTCTCACCATTTTAATTTCTCACTTCTGAAATACAAGTTTAACATTAAAACCAAGAAAATCCCCATGAACTTCATAAAACTTTGCATTTTCATCAACAGGTGTAACTATGGTCTGGCTTGTGCATCAATGAGATAAGTGGCTATGATTTTTACAATCTCCCATGAAAGGCAATATTGTTAAATTTGGCTAATGGTTTCGAAATAAACAATTGTGCCCCAACATCTGAAACTTGTTGCCATCAAGACAGGCAGGTAAATGCTGGTACAATCAAAATTTCAGAAGTGTAGTTCAGTGGTGCCACACCAAGAAAATGATGAGGAGGGGGGAGGGGGAATATCTTTTTCAAAATCTAGGACTGGCAATTTCAATGTTTCTCATTTTTTTTATGGACATACCAAAATAAGTTTTTTTCTAATTAATATACCATACCAAAAAGGAATTCTTCAAAATCCAGGGGGTGAAATGTCCCGCCCCCAAATTGTTGCAATGAACAAAATAACAATGATTGTCATGAGGTGAGCATTTCTATGAACTGTTTTAAGTCCTCCTATTGAAATTTCTCTACCCCACAGCACTCAAAATAAAATTCAATTTTCTTCCTTTGCTGACCAATTAACATATGAAGGAATTCATAATTTAGCTCATAATGGTGCAACACATTTATGCATAACAAGACAGAAAAATGTTAGGTACTAATCACACAATCAGGTTCAACAATCACACAATCAGATTCAACAAATCAAAAAATACTACTGTACAGATTTAAAGCTCTTATATACAAAAATGTGGAACATTGTATTTTATGCCAGACCAAAGATGCATATTTATTTTTTGTTTTGTTTTTCTCCATCAGGGGTGATTGTATTAACCCAATGGTCCTAGAAGATCAGGCAAAGGCTTATGCATTATTTGCCTATTTCAGAATAATTAATCAATAAAAGATTGTTGTACAACATGGGCTTTTTGGGCCATAGTCAAAATACATTTGAGCTACAGTCTATTTTCATTTATTGAATTAAAATTTCAAATGAAAGTGTCAGCAGTTTAGGTGTATCAATATAAAACATTATCTTGTTTGACAAATACTAGTTCCTTTTCCTTGTAGATTCCAAATACCGAAAATCTTGTTTGAGGCTTTACACAGCTCTGTCTTTTGTCAGTGCAAAATAGTTTCAACATGTAAATGCTTAAAATTGTTTTTTACTCAGACAGTCACCCCACTCCATTCCAGAGGTCAAGCTACAAGCAGACTTGTCTACCAAATATTACATTTTTATGATGATAGTTCTTAAAAATTCCCAATTTCATTTTTGAATTAATACAAATTAAGATTTTCTTTATTTCTAATTTAAACAAAGTGTAAAAGACTTCTAATATTGCAAATTAGGTAAATAAATAGCAAGAAAAAATTTACAATAAAATTATGTGAACACTTGTTGGATAATGTTTATATAATTTTGCTGTTAATTTAGTCAACAAACTTCTAATAAAATCACTTGACTTACCCTGCTTAATGACAGGAAGTTGAGATGCACTGATGGAATCCATCCTGGTTTGGAGTCAGTTCACAATTAAATCATCAAAGGAAAGTGTTGACTTGAATTTGAAATGTTTAAATACTACACCCAGCCAGAAATGGAAGAAGCACAACAGTTCCCTAAAAGATTGTATGATATACCCATTTATTTCTTTTAATTGCAATTATATTATTGCAGCTATGGTAGTATGAGTTATTATATATTAACTATATACAAAATTAAACTTTCCAAAATGATAGTTAAAACACTTAATGGATGATCATAATTGGTAAAATTCTTAGATTGGAATTTATACAAACAAGCAAAGTTACATGTGATGTTTCTTTAAATAAAAGGTATACATATTCAAATTTCATAGACAACACAACTTCAATAGGCTTTTGTATACAGAGACACTTGCTATCCTGTAGTAATAACTGTGTCAACAATGTTGAGTTTTACCACAAGATAAGAATTGCAGATCCATGTGGGTAAACATAGAAGATCTTTCTAGAAAAAAAAAAAAAAAACAGAACAAAATTTTGACTTGTTGTAATTTGTGAATAATTTTCAAAAAGGTCCAAAATACAGATGATGCAGTAAAGCAATGGAGCTGAAAATCTTTGAAAGAAAACCATGGTTGAGGTGTATCTTATTTGCAACAAAACACACAAATGGTAGCCAAACTTGACATTCAAATGAGCTACAAAAGTTGTTATGTAAGCTTTATTGATGAGCCAATTGGAAGGCTAAGATAAGTAATGTGATCAACAGGCCTGATCCTGAGAGGCATGTCTACTGGTAGCAGTTGAAAAATCAACTTCAGGCTTTTGGGCATTTCATGCTTTTCATGAAATACCTTTTCATGATCTTTTAAGCTTTTCATGATCATAATATAGCAAAGTAAAAACCTCACTAATGCGCTGAATAGTACAACTCAAATTCAGGATACTATCTGTGTACAGACAACTAGCAACTTAAGACTGGCAAAATTAAAAAAAAAAAAATAAGGAAGCAGCTGGCTGTAATTCAAGACTTCTATGGTTGAATTGCTTTCTGAAGTAACTGTTTATTTTATTTTAAGGAAAGCTGTCATACAAGGTGAGAAGCCTTCCAGGAATGTGTTGAAATATCAATCCATGGGTCTTTAAAAGTTCTACTGATCATGCTCAGCAACTGACTTTAAATATCAATTAAAGTTTAGCCAGAACAAAAAAAAAAAAAAAAAATAAGGTAATGTACCATTTGGATTTATTTTCTTTACTTTGTTTGACCTTAGTGCAGACTGTAAACTGTTGCAGCATGAATACCATTGTAATTACTTGTAAAAGTAAATAAATTAATTAAGAAAGCAAAACTTTCCTTTTTGGATTCTTCTTTTATCTATTTTCTTTGCAATTATTTACAATTAGATGTTTTGGTAACATCCTAATGATCACTCTCAAGCCTATACAAACTGTAATTAAAGTATCATAATAATTACAGCTATTCTACTTTCCTGATTTGATGACTATTTTAGAATTTTTTTTCCTTTCTTAAATATAAAGTATGATATTTTCCATAGCATTTAGGAATATATATAAGGTTGAGCTAGAAAATTATATAATTTTATCAATGCATAGTGTGCTGAAAAGTGTTATATCCTTGCATAGAATACATCACTTGAATCCTTTTTCTGTGCTCTTTCCAAATTTAATAATTGCTTCTAGGGGAAATTTTATTTTGAGGCCTTAAAAATGCTCAAAACCTCACATAACAGCCAAAAATTCAAAAATGTGTTTGTAAAAGAACTTTCTAGTGAGAAAAAAAAAACATTTACAGCTTGTCCAGGTAATTATTCCTTTCATTAGGCTTAATAGCAAAAGGTTATTTCAAAAAAGAAAAAATACCTTAACTTTAGATTTTTAGTCTCTTTTACATTGGGTTTAGTTTTCTAAAAATACAATTTCTATCATTTCAGCAGGATTTTAAACTACATATGGGCTTTATTTCATGAATACCAAATCAATTTATGAATTTTTACCACCTTATAAGTCAGGATTGAGCAAAGTTATTAGGCCTGAAACACCTTCCCTGTGCCTTATTGACAGCACTAGATATTTTCCCCATGGTTTCAGTTTCATGACAAAAAGATTGTCAAAGCTTACTGCCCTTTGGAGGGGGAAAAAATAGAGGCATGTAATTCAAAGTACCTTCAGAAAGATCAGACAGGCTCTTAATCTATTCCTGAAAGTTCTAATCACTTAACTACTTTCAAAGAGGAGGAAAATCGCTTCATCTAGTAGGTTGAATTTCAGATAAACCTAATAGTAATATTATTATTTCATTAGTATATTGCCTCCAGAGGAGCAATCAAACTACATCTTTAGCAGGAAAGTTTCCAGATTTCCTATTTTTATGCATTTTTAGTGTCTTATTATCTCACAGGAAACTCATAGCCAAATCTCCTCCTTAACATAAACTTGCCAACATGTTTGATATAGCATAACAAGCTGGCTAAGCTTTCTGTCTAGTACTTGCAACTACCAAAAGACAGCAGACCAATATGCAATTAGTACATGCAGTTTATTTGTTTTGTCCATGAAGCTAGACTTGTTGGGATCATTGGAATGAGACTAAAAAATTATTTATTAACATAGTTTCTCTTATTGCTCAGCCATCTAACAAGGCGTAGGGGGAAGCAGGCTCATTAGGGAATTAGTCAATTAGGAATTAGGCTAGCAGGGAATTAGGCTAAAATCATTTCTAGCCTTAAGTCATAGCCCAGCTTTAGATAAAAATAACCTAGAAATGTCTGTGCTCCTTATGTTGTAAACAAAACCTTTAAGAGATCACCATTATTTTAAAAATACTACAGAATAACATACAATACTGAATTACTGGTGTCAAAAGATTTACAGGAAATTGGAGCTTCTTGGGAGTGTTAAGATAGAAGCTTTGAACTGATCGGGATGGAAGAAGAGCTGTGTTGGCCTCAGACAGATTGGTGCTGAGTGAGTTGTTAGTAGTAGCCTGATACCAGTAGCTAATTTAGGCTATAATTAGGGCCATTTTATGGCCAAGTTGTTGAGTTGAGCTGATTTGAGGTCACCTCACGTCTTCAAGGACCTTGTGACCAGATTTCGTGTTATTTCTCTTTCTTCAATGTGCAGTAAACTTCCGACTGCTGCAAATGAAAAGACGGCACTTTATACAATTTTATAGATAGGCACTACACATTTCCAAGTTTATCAGTCATTGACAAAAAATCCAATATGAGATTAATCATTGTTAATGAATGTTCACTACTCCATGTAACATGAATTATCTGCAATGGTAAACCATACAATTCAAAAAAGTCCTTAATCTTTTTCCTATATTTTACATAGGATGGACAATCAAACAAAGTATTGTCCAATGTTTCATTTATTCCACAATTTTCGCAATTGGGATTTTCACCATAAAAACGTTCCATATAGCTTCCTGTACCACAATGTCCTGATCTTATACAAAAAGCAGCTCTTCCTCTTTGTCGGTTAAGATGATGGTAAATGCCAAGATTTGATTTGGTTGAGGTCATGCTGTCATTGCTAATTCTGCTTGTTGCTGTATTACTTAGCAATAATTGGTCATTCCTTGTTATCTTTTGTATTATATTAGCAATCTGGCTAATTTCATTTGATGTGTCTGGCATTAAAACATCACCATCCAATATGGCTTCTTTTGCTAGTTTGTCTACAGCCTCATTACCAGGGATTCCAGCATGACCAGGCAGCCATTGTAAAGATATTGACCAGCCACTATTCAATGAATCAAGCAACATAAAGTAACATTTATGAATTTCAAAACTTTTATTCTTTTTTAGATGGAAATTTAGAATTGCTGTTAGAACACTCTTAGAGTCACAAAATATTACATATGGTTCATGCTTTTGGCAAAAACTTCTGATCACATTGACGGCAATTTGAATTGCAATGCACTCTGCCTGAAAAATTGAAGAGAGAGGGGGGAGACAATACTTTTTACTTACTTGCAAACTAGGTATTAAACATGCAAAACCGACTCCCTGATTATCTTTTGAACCATCAGTGAACACCTGGATATGATCCTTATATAGGGATTCTGTAAGTCTCTTAAATAAAGGAAGTACATGTGGTATTATGATTGCAGGGAATTCAGTGCTTCCTGATAGGGATTTCAGTGTCCAAGGGGGGATTTGTATCACTGAGAGAACCTTCAATGCCATTGTTAGGTTCAGTCTAACATCTTCTTCATTTAGCAATGAAAGAGCAAATTCAATGCAATACTGCTTATTCCTTTTCCTGGATGGATTTTTGTGAGTATTCTACCAGTCTTGATTATTCTGGTTTTAATAGGATTATTGTCACTGATCCAAACCTTTTGAAGATAGCTTAGTGCTTGAATTTTCATACGGATCAAAATTAACAGTACTCCAGCTTCACTGTGTAGAAATTTTGTTGGCATTGTTTTCCTGGCTCCAAAGGCAATCCGAAGTGCTGAATTATAGATTAGGTCAAGTTTTTTCAGAGAACTAATCCCTGACAGACCATATATCTGCAAGCCGTATTCAATTTTTGGACGAACATATTTGCAGTAAAACTCCACAAGGAAAGGAACTTTTACTCCATGTTTGGGTCCAGTAAGCATTTTCATCACATTCAGTCTTTTTTGGCACAATCTGCTTACATCATTAACATGATTTATCCAAGATAACTTAGAATCGATTTTGCAGCCCAGAAATTTAGTCTCTTCAACAAATTTAATTTGATGCCCATCAAGGAGCAATGTTGGCTTTGTCACAAGCTTTTTATTTGTGATTAACATGGCTACTGTTTTTTTCCACAGAAAATTCAATGTCAGCATCACAGGCCCAGGTTTCCAGAGCCCGAAGTGAACTTTGTAAATCATCTTTTACTTCTTTGATTGTTCTACCTGTGGCCCATAAAGCTATATCATCCACAAAGACAGATGGGTGAGCAGATCCATCATCTATGGGTATGTTGATGACACTATAATTAAATAAATTGGGACCCAATGCAGAGCCTTGGGGAACTGATCTCATAGGTGTTATTTGGTCCACTGTAGTGTGTTTTCCAACTTTGACCTTGACATTACGTTTGGTTAAGAAACTATAAATTACTGCAAGTATTCTTCCCTTAAATTTGGCTTCTATAAGGTTATTAAGAATTTTCCTATGAACAATGCTATCAAAGGCACCCTTCAGATCTAAGAATACTGCAACCATAATCAATTTGTTCTGGAGGCAATGCAGTGCAGTTTTTTGAAACATTACCAAGTTTTCAGTTGTACTACAATCTTTGACAAATCCACATTGAAAATCATTCAAATTCTTTTTCTCTGTTGTGATGTAATTTATTCTATTTTTTATAAGTCTCTCATAAACTTTACCAATAACTGGAAACAGGGTAATAAATCTATAGCTATTTAAACTGGTTAGGTCCTTGCCATACTTGTGTAGCATAACTGCAACACCTTCTTTCCATATTTCAGGAAATTTGTTATGGAACCATTGATCATTTATGATGGCCAAAAGAATTGTTACCCAAGTCTCTGATAGATTTTTAATGAAATGGGGGTAAATTCCATCATTACCTGGTGCAGTAGCTGGCAAGCTACTTATCACACTATTCAGATCAACAATTGTAAATGGATCATTATAAGGCTCTTCATTACTCTGGTTGTTGATGTGATTTATTTTCCAAATAGTATGTGCATCTCCCTCAGAATCTGGGTCATGGCAACCAACAGTGCATTGGAAAAGTTCCAATCCTGCCTTAGCTTTTTCTTCATCTGTAAATAGTGCATGACCATTCAAATATAGTGGAGGATTGGAGCAGGCTGGTGGAGTACCCATCATTGACTTTATAAATCTGAAAACATTGGAGGAACGTTTTCAAAAGTCAAGACCATCAAGGAACTTCTTCAATGACTCTTCTTTTGCTTTAACTATAGTTCGTCTAAAACTGGCTCTTGTCTTCTGAAGTTCTATGAGATTTTCAATACAGATTACATGATTATACTTCTTTTTAAGATTGTTGAAATTTTTTTTTGCTTGTTCACAACTTTCATTCCACCATTTATGTTTGTTCCTGCCAACAATTTGTGGCACTGTACTGTCTGCAATTTTTAAAATTTCACATTGGAAAATATTTATACTGTCACAACTACTTATACCATGGCTTATAATTTCCTTTATGTCAGTTTGTCTGCACTTCATTGTATATTCATTCCATTTTGCTTTATTCAAGTTAAATTTTGGTGGTGTTTGTTTTTCATTTTGTGGTGATAGGTGTTGGACTACTTCAATTAAGATACAATTATGGTCACTTATAAAAGATGCAGAATCTAAAACAGATATGTTTGCTTTAGTAGCAATATTGGGGCTACAAAACTGAAGATCAATGGTGGTATATGTCAACCTCTGGGAATTATGCCTTGTTCTTAACCCTTTAGGAGTCAATAAACAATATGTGCTATTTAGGAGTAGATATTCCACACTGGTTCCAGCTTGGTTTATAATTGGGCAGTAGCACCATACACTACTATGAGCATTCAGGTCTCCTACAATAATATAATCACAATTGCTTGGGATTTCACTGACTAAAGCAAGTAACTTGGTACCAATGTCATTGTTCCCTGAAGGATTATAAATATTAATTATATATAGAGGTTTCTTACCTTTGATGAATATATTGCACCCAATAACCTCTATTCCTTTATCATTCATAGAGTCCATAGAATGCATTGTAAGTGGAACAAAATGTATATTTTTATGTAATCCTATCATTACACCACCACCATTACCACAGCTTCAGTCCTTCCTTATAGTTTGGTAGGGATATAGTTTTTGAACTATTTTATTCTGAAGCCAAGTTTCTTGAATGCAAAAGATGTCAACATTTTTCTTGCCCATACAATTTAGGAAGATTTCTTTTTTATTTCTAAGAAATGATTGTGAGTTCCATGTTATTATCTTCAGATAATTAGTTGTTCTGTTCATTGCTGTGAGAATTTAAAATAGCACCTTTAATTTTGAGACTGTCTAATTTTACACTGGTCAAAGTTTGGATAACTGTGCATAAATGATCTATTCTGCTGTCCTGCATTTGAAAAATCTCAGGTGTGATAGCCAAGGCTGAAACAATAGGTATAAGAATATCTGCTGCTGATGTATTATATTTACTTTTCTGACTCAATGAGCAGTGGCTGAGGGATTCTTTGCAGGCTGCTTGTGCATATGTTCTGTACACAACCTGGGCTCTCTTGTACCCCATGTTGTATTTTTCTGCCATCAGTAATACATTTCTATTTTGTTGCCTGATAGGACATTCCCTAGATGTTGAGGAGTGACAGCCTTTGCAATTAGCACATCTATAAGTTTGTACTTTTTCTGTAGAATCACTGTTTTTGAGAGGGCAATTCACAGACTCATGCTTTCCAAAACATCTTAAGCAAACTGGCTCATTTGCTTTACAATTTTTTTGTAGATGACCATAACGTTGGCATTTAAAACACTGAAGAATTCTACGATTATATACAAAAACTTTCTTTTTCCTTCCACAACACCACACAATAGGTGGCAAGTAATTGCTAGAAAACACCACCATAACAGCATAGCTATCTTCAAGTTTCCTTGACTCTCTATTGTATCTCTTCTGCCGTATAACCTCAGTGATCTGAACTGATGACTCAATGTACTCTCTTAATTGTTCATCACTCAAGTACAAGGGCACTCCCTTGATAATCCCTCTTCTAGTGCATTCCTTCTTCTGAGCTTTCACTTTTACACCTGGTATTGATTGAATTTTTTGAACTTTTTCTGCTTCTTCAATGGTGTTCACATAAACTGACAGCATGTTTCTTTCTTTATTTGATTCAAATTCAAACCTGATGGTAAACACACTCCTTTAGTGATTTAAGTATGGAAAATTTATCTGCTAATTTCTGATTCTTATCTATCACTTCAAATTCTACTCTTGTCAGAAACAATTCATTTACAGGAATATCACAATGTTTTGTAACTGCTGACTCCATTTCTTGTTTTTTATTTTTGCTCTGTGTACTCACACCAGGGGATCTTACTCGTTTCCTTCCCAAAGAAGGGTTCAATCCAGACTTGGGAATCTAATTTTTCCATCCTCACTACTGTCTATTATTCCTTCTGCCAACATTGGATTAACACTTAAAATATCTTCATCAGATTCTGCTGGTAAAGATGGGAAGTCATTATTATTGTCAAGAGCCTGGAACCTGTTATTGACAGGTAGATTGTAGCCACTGATGCTGACTCCACTAAGTTGTCCATTAGAGTTATTCACTGGGACATGAACAACTTGTTGCTGGGGCTGCCACTGCCCCTGTTGAGAAAAATGGTGAGCCTGATACTGGCTGTATGACATAGGGGCTGAAACATACTGAACATTACTTCCATATTGTTCACCAACAATGGTTTTTGGTTGAATGATCATATAGGGTGGTGACTGATAAGCACCTGATATAGGTGGACCCCCCAACTGGGGGTCTAGGTTACTCATAGGCTATTGACCCTACAAGCCAAATTCTCACTGCTTTAATAAGGCACAATAATTGAAAATGCAAATAGTTAAGGCACAATAATTGAAATTGCAAATGATTAAGCAGGATAAAACACAGTAAAAATATATACTTAAGAAAGAAGATATTTATCCAACCATTACTCTTCTCTTATGGCCAAGTTAAGTTGAAGCATGATACATTTTTAAATAGCTGCGTTTACAATTGCCATAGTCAAAAGCAAGACTCTCTAACATAATAGCCAAAAGATAATGGTATCATCCCATAGCTGCAAACAAAAAGTGTAGCAGCGCTATCAGCAGTGGCATGAATTGACGAAAATCTAGGGGGGAGGCAAGGAAAATTATTTTCAAAATCCATGGGTGACTTTTTGTTTCTTTAGATTTACCAATGAAAAAACTAAAAAAGGTAGCCTTCTGTAGCCTATTTTAAGGCTTAGGAAATTGCATAAGGACAAGCCTATATTTGTTATAATCCGGGAAAGAAATAAATCTGCTGTAAATTTTGTTTCAGTCTAATTTTCTTTCACTCTAGGTTTTGGGCATAATGATTTAATATATTATTGAATTAATGCATTGATCTCTTTTCCAGGAATCCTCGCCATTTGAACTTTGCTAACTTTTGTTTCATTTTGTATGCAAAGGGCCCCCCCCTGGAAAACTTTCTGCGGGCACCCTTGTCCCATAGTAACTAAACTCTTAAGAATGAATTGTGACGACGATAATTACATCAAAAGAGTCTCCTAGTTATGGTAATTCCAAATAGATAAATATCAATTTTTGACCCGGCTTTGGCAAAAGATTAGGAGATAGCTAATTGAACTGGGACTTCTGAAAACGCACATGAATATCAACCTAATTTTAAAGGTCACATTGCCGCTACCTGCCACATTTGCCTCAAAACATTAAGTTACAGTGACCACACAAAATGGAGACATTGCATTATTGTACGCAAGTATTAGAAAAGTTGGGTAAGTCAGTGGATCTCTTTTCTCGGGGAAAGAGATTCTAGAAACTCTCAAAAGTGCAGTTTTTAGGGCCAAATCCTCGTAAACGGGTTCTTCGTATCATTGAGAGAGAGGAATATATTTCTAGGATCTCTTCAGCTGGAGGAATAATATTTAGACTATGAATGAGATAAGGTAGTAAAATGGAATTTTACCCCGCAATTAGCGTAAAATATTTTTATAGTGAATTAAAAGATTATATTTACTTTGTTCTATTAGGTTGCTTTTATGTAAATCTTTCTATTTAGATAAAATCATATTCAGTTGCTATTTTTTTAATTTCATTTTTGCACTGGCCCAGTATGTTCAAGGGCAATACGGGAGACTTACCAGGAGTGATATTTTTCCAATGAATGCTTCTTTCAAATATAGACGTAACAACGTGAGACTGAAGAGATGGCTGTAATCTCAGGTGGGTCAGTGGATCACCTTCCCTAATCAGTTATGTGAATGTGTTTTTTGAGTTTTCTCAAACGAGAAGCAACTCTAAATATCCTAATGATTCGTGATCATACTTCAAAGAAAAAGAAGCTGCTTGATCAGAGGATATCCAAGCAGTGAGGATTTACAACAGGATGAAAATGATGATGTTAGCATTTAAGTCCCCCTCTTAAGAGGACGATATCAAGAATACATAATATTACATTTTGTTATTACGCGTGGAAACAAAAAGAAAAGCAGAAAGAAGATTATGATGCGATAAATCGTGTGGAAACACAATGGAAAGTATTTGTGCCTTGGATTTTATCTTTTAATTTTGTGGTAAGGATTTAGGTAGAAGATTAGAAAAGGGAGTTTTTAATTTTGGTAAAAAAATGGAATATATATTTATGGAATAAATGTAAAATTTAAGTTAAATATTTCGAAGTTCTAATGAAGTGTTTGAATTTAGAGTACAATATTTGATTAGAATTTTTATATGAGGTTTAAGATCGAACATATTTTAGGGAATGTAGTGATAGTATAGGATTTTGTATGAATTTTTAGATTATAGAGTTTAGATTTAAAGTAATTTTTTTAATAATTGTTAGAAATCCACTTTAAATTAGTTGAATTTATTTTATATGTGGAGGGGAATACGATTCGCCTGGATTGTGAAATATTTGGTTTTTGGGAAATTCTTTTGAGGATTGTTCTAGCTACCCAATAACGCAAAGCCCGGCGAGAGTAGAATATGTTGAAATATGATGTATTAAAAAAAGAATGGTGTCATGTTTAAATTTTTTTATGTAAATGTAGCGAAAAGTTTTTTAAGAAAAGTGAAAGTATTTTAAAGTACAAAAATGTATATGCATTGTAAATTTGTATTTTAATGTTATATGTTATAGGCCTAATGAATAGGAGCAACCCCTTGTCACCGTGGGTAACTAGAATGAGAATTTTGAAATTGTTGTATGGTAAATTAATGGATGAAGAATCGTGTGAATGGGGAAATTGTTAAAAAAAAGATAGATAGGAAGTAAAGTGAAGGAAATAATAATAATAAAAAGAGGACAGTTTTTTCAGGGGCTTTATTACAGTTTCAAAGCATTAGAAATGAAAAAGTTAAACGTTAGTGTAAAAGCTAAGGGAGGATTACAATGAATATGATATTAAAAAAGAATGGGAATCAAATATAAAGAAAAAAATGTGTGCAAATAGAGAACAACATTAGAACCTAAATAATCAGTAATTAATCTACAGAATAAAGGGGTTCATACTTCCCAACATCTCACTTTCTATGCTTTAGTGACTATTGTTTCTCATTGCTTCACGATTGAATCCTCTCACTTAGGAATGATGGAATAAAAGTTTTGAAATAATGTGTGTCTTAGCCCTGTTAGCCGATGTTAGCTATAGTATGGGCCCACGGGCTGAATGTTATTGACCTTAGAAGACTGGTGAAATTTTACATATATTGTTCAACCAAAAGAAGAAAAAAATTATGAAGGAGGTTTCTAAGACTATCAGGGCAAGTCGAAACTTATTTTAATTAGAAATTATTTCATTGAGGTGAAGAGGACAGAAAAAAGTAAAAGATAATATAAAATCCATAGTAGACGAGTAAATTCAATAGCATTTTGAGCGGAATCCAAAATTTTTGTATATGTCATTGAAGAGTGGATTTTGCCTTATATGTTCTTCTCAGTAATTTTAAAAAATAATTTGGCACTGGAATTTTTGGCGGTGATGGCGCGCTGAAATATTTTCGGCAGCATGCAGCTAGTTTTCGACGCGGCTTCGAGGACAACTCTTTAATAGATCTAGTGCCTAATCTCTCGATATTCCTCCAACCATTGCTTAAAGATTTCCCCAATAAACTGTCTATCTCTCTTGCAAACATTCAAGTTTAATAACTAATTCAGGTGCTTACCCTATACTGTGAAATAGTTCACTGTGCGCGATAGACTGTGTTTACTGTTTTGTAATACCGATAAAAAAGAAGGACAATGGCAAAGTTTCAAAAACGTTCGACCTAGCGTTATCCTTACAACAGTTTCCTTTAGTTTGTATGAGAAAATATTCACAGATTGGCCGAAATTTTGCACGCCTTGTAGATAAAATCAAAATAAAATTACACCAGAAATCACAATCGTAGAAAATCAAAAACTGGGGCTTTGCGGTCCCTTTCTTAAAAAGGCTAAGAAAGTTACTTTTATTGCAAGAATAACACTGATGTGTCTCCCCTCTTTTTTTCGTTTTCTTTTGGCCAGTACTTTTATATGACTGGAATTTTTTTTTCGGATTAATGACACTTTTTGACTATTCAGGTCCTTGCATCGGCTCTGTAGTGTGTTGCTACAACCGGCTTCTGATCTCAGGGTCTCGTATTAACAAGCTCAGGCTACTCACTTTGCCACCACAGGACCTGGAAGATTATGAAGAGACGGTTAGCGTTTCATTTAAAGGATAATGTTCATGCTAACTGTTTTTGTTTTATCGGTTCGGCTAGATAGCGGCAGAGTAAAGTGCGATATGGCACTTTTTGGTAGAGTTTCCAGAGTAAAAAAGATTAAGAAACATAAAAGTTGCACTACTGAAATAGCTGACGTTGAAAAACCTTCACCGCAGACTCAGAGTCTCACATAGTGGTTGTAATACTAGCCACAGACTCGTGAAGAGCGACTCGTAGCCCTTACTGACCTAAAATTTTAAATACATTTTTAAAGAAAACATGTACTTACAAAAAAAAAATATCTATCACATGTAGCTTGGAACCGGTAGATTGTATTGTTAGCAGTAGTAGTAGTAGCATGTGACAGAGATGCGGCATAACTGAAATCCAAAACAAAATTTTATTCTTTAGCTGCATGTATCACTAGCCTTTGGCTATCAGCATTTTACAATAAATATCAGAATACGGTACTTTTATAAGTATTTATTTTTCAAATGTTTATTACAAATAGTCTTAAAAAAGCTAACTGGATAAAATCCGTCAAAACTCTTTACTTAAATCTAAATTTCAGAAAAAGAAAACCATAAAAAATTAAAACGAAGAGGTAATTATGAATTTCTGGCTTTTGAAAAGTGGTGCCCGTTAACACTCAAATTGATAGGTGCAGAGGTAGAAGACCTTCTAGAATTCATAGTGGCTTCCGATGAAGTTTTTTCCTTTGAGGCACTTCGAGCTTTTGTCCTGAAAGTAAATTTTGGTTAGTTTAATAAATATATTGAGAGAGGCTATCGTCATGATGACCTATTTATATTCTTGCGTAAATTATACAGATTGAGAAATAGAAGATATCTAAAATAAAACGTAACAGCTATCAGGATTCTCCGTAAAATAATTTAGAGATTAGTTAGATTTACCGCAAAGAAAAGGCACGACCTTTAAAGGGCTAAGAAAATAAGATGACTTTTTGAAGGGCTAAATTTCTGCCATTATGGAAGAAATGTAAGAGCTAGCTTCGGAATCTAGAAGGATCATTACTACAAAGCGGTAAATATTTTGAAACCTCAAGAAAACAGACAATGTTTGTTTGCATTTACAAGCAACCAAATTACATATTACTTTAGTGCAAAATATTTGACCCGCAACTTAAAAAAAAAGTTTATACAATTAAAAATCAAAAATAACTGACATCTATGTTGCGAACACTAAGGTCTAATTTGATGATGGCGAACCAAAGGAAATTATTTATTGTAACGAACGATGTCAGCAATGACCAAAATAAGTTTTGATTCCTTTCCAAAAATTCTGAATCTAAAACTGAATTCAATCCTCCGGTCTCAATCTGACCTTTGAAAGAAGCTTGAAAGTATGAATGCTAAAATTATGGAGCTCATCACAGTGAGACTTTTGAACAAAAGAATTTCTTCTCAAGGGATGCAATTTTACCCGGGTACGAATAAGATTGGGTTTTCAGCTCCATAATTTCGGCGTTCATACTGTCAAGCTTCTTTGAAAGGTCAGACTGGAACCGGAGGACTGAGTCCAGTTTTAAATTCTTGAAAAAAAAACTACTGAACTTTGAAGTTAAAAAATAAAGTTAACGTAATTATTTACGATTTACTGTCTTAACGCCCAAGTCAAAACACAAAGACTAATATTGAAAGGTCTTTTTAAAAAAAAAACACTAGGCCTAGCAACGGATAGTGTTCGTGTGACAAAATGTTACCGTCTTCCTGATAAGCCAGCAAACAGAGCACGATCAGGTGGATAGCATGATCAGAACCGAATAAGGAGAATAAATAACATTTTACTAAATATAAAAATCAAAATGACTCGGAATGCAAAATGCTATATTTTATGAGTCAGTTTTTGCTATCACAAGGTAGCCAAAAAAGAGCTAGGGAGGTTAATTAATCCGTTAGTTGTGAAGTCTAAGAAGTCTTCACAACCGAGTGAAATGACTGGCCAAGATGGGATTATGGTAGATGATAATATAGAATTAATCGATCTTCTAAATCAGTCTTTTGTTAGTATCAGTGAAAAAACAGCAAATGTATCATCACCATTGTCAAATTTCTCAACGTCAGTACCTGCCACCACCTTTAGGCAAATTAATATTCCCGTCTCCAGTCACAAAATCCGAGGTATTTCTTATCCAAGTTTCACTTATGAAACGTGGTAATTCTGAAGCGCTAGAAATTTCTTTTTCTAACCATGTGAAAATAGTTATGCCTGATATTACGCATGTATTTGTTCATATAATAAATTTAATATTTCAGACATAAGTTTTTCCTTTTTCTTTTAAGGTCTCGAAAGTTATTTCTCTACATAAAGGGGATGCCCATAATAATCCGTCTAATTACCGCCATATTTCAATATTGTCTGGGTTTTCTAAGGTTGTGGAAACAGCTTTATATAATCTAATGCATAATTTTTTGAAAAATCAGAATTGTATTGAAGGCTTCAATTAGGTTTCCGAAAGGGATAAAATGGACAAAGGAGAAATTACGTCAAGTCTGATCCTGGACATTCAAAAATTGTTCGACTTAATTTCTCATTTGATTTTATTTTCTAAACTTAATAATTGGGGGGTTCGCGAGAAAACATTGGGTTTAACAAGATAATATGTTTTAGAGAGAATACAAGTTACTTTAATTAATGATTCTGCTTCTTCTTTCCTTTCACTATCGTCATTGGTTGGTATCCCTCAGGGTTCAACCACGGGCCCTCTTTTCTTTCTTCTTAATATTGATCATATGTGTTATGATAGAGATTCGTCTTCTCTAGATACACAGTTTACCGATTATACAACTGCTTTGTGTGCGGTAAATCTTTAAACGAGCTTCACATAAATATTTTCTACACATATAGTGGCATTTCGAAATGAATTGAAAACAATAAACTTATGCTTAATAAGAAAAAGCTAACCTTATTACTCTTTTTAGAGTTGGGTGAAGGTTTCCGGACCTAACTAACATTTGTGTAATTCTATAAGACGGTTTATCGTCTATTGAAATAGTGAGAAGTATTCGTTATATTGGTGTGGTTGTCGACGAGAATCTATCATGGAAGGATGACATCAATGTTGTTCGTGCGAAAGCATCACGTGGCGTTGGTATTATGAACCGGTTGAAAAATTTAATTCCTTACTCTGCACTTAAGTCACTTTATTTTACTTTAGTGCAATCTCATTTTGATTAAGCAGAATTGGTTTACCTAAATACTTTTCAGTCTATTCCACTTCAAAAGATAGAGTATAAAGCTGCTCGTACCCTTAAGTTATTTCTACCATTTCCTTCCCTTTTGCCAAATAAATAAACGACAGAATCGTTATACATAATTGTGGATTGCGGACTCTCCAGGTGAGTCTTAGCGTCCAGTCTTTTATAGTTTTGTTTAAAGTTAAACTCGACCGTGGAGCTCTTCCAAAATATTTTTTATCAAATAAACCTCTGTTCTTTATGTCCCAAAACGCCCGTTCCAACTCGATCTTGATCACGCCTATTAATCCCTTTGCCAAAATGCAATAGGTCAAGATTTACAGTGCAGTATATGGTTCCTGTGATTTGTTCAAGGTTCATTGCACGTATAGATCTAACGTTGTCACTTACTGCCATTAGATCTCGGCTCCGAACGTTGCTTATGCAATGTTTCAAAAATTAAAAACTCATTTCTGGTGAAGGAAGGTGTTTTGTATTTATTATTTTTATTATTTTGATAATGATTGGATAAGATCTTCTGCCCTCCCTGTCCAATGTTGCCTAATAAATGACATTTCTAAGTTAATATTGTCTCGAATGAACAAGTAATGGCGGTAGGTCAGAGTGACATGTCAATGTTATTTCTTTTTAAGAAGTTTAGGCAAGGACAATTCTGTTCCAAAATCTGGTTAATGTCGAAATTCACCGGTGAATGCCTTTTTCTTTGCTTGGATTCAATTAGCTTTGCGAGTGCGCTTTTTCAGCCTTATCCAAGCTGTGATGGCAAAAGGTGAGGTTAGTTGAGCTTAGATTATTTTGGTTTAGATTAGATTAAATTTGGTTATAAATATCAGAAATGGGTTAAAAACCTAAGCTAACCTAATCAAACCTGATCTAACCTAACCTGTAATGAATACGAGAAACTTATTTGAAAGTAATTGTCATATGTAATAAAGGAAAAGGTCTCGAGGAGAAGGGACCTTTCATAACTAAGACCCTATTTCTAATGCCAGTTTACTAAAATAAGTGAATCAGAACAACCAAAGGGAGGCCAATTTCCAAATAGCTGGCTTTTCTCAATAGATATTTGGTTTCAATAGCCTATCTTACTAACCAACTTTGTGTCTTATTGGATATTCAAGACTTACAGCTCGAAAAATAATTAATATTTATTGTTAATAAGAGGTCATTAATAAGTTGATCGATTTTGTACTTAGTTATAAACCCAAGACATTTTTTATAATCTATACTTGGAAACAGAACTTCAATTGGAAGCTAATCCTCAATCCCGATTTGTTCAAAATCTCCCTCAAAATACGTTTGAAATATTTTCACTTTTCTCATTTTTGTAAATAAAAAATTATCAAAACTTTAAGGAATAAATATCAGTATATGTCAATTAAACTGAAAATCCATGGTCATTTGTTTTTATTTTTTCAGTAAAGCGCAAATTGTGATCTGGTCTTGAGAAGGCATAGGGGTTGCCAGTCCTACTCATGTTAATTTTAGCTCATTTTGAGTTTGACTAGGCTATTTATTGTAATTTCTGTTCGTTTTGAGTTTTATTTATTTACTGATAGTGACTTGTGGTAGTTTTACGCTAAGGAGATTATTTGACTTTATTTTTGCCCATTCTTGGCTTAATGGAGTTCTTTACTTTTCTTTGAAATACTTGTTTTTTGGAAAAAGTTTTTTAAATAAATGGGTTAAAAATCTAACCTAAGCTAACCTAACTCAACCTAACCAAATCTAATCTAATCCAACCGGTCATCATAAAATCTTGCATTAAATTGAAAAAGTTGACTGGCAACGCTGACTAAATCCAAGGAGAAAAAAAGGAGTTTTGGACATTTTTTGGTGAATGTGGATATTCACAAATTTTGAACATTCACGGTAACCTTTATAAAAAAAGAACCTTGAATCTAAACACAAGAATCTTGAACTTAAACTCACTTTTAGTGCTGCAAGACAGATATATTCCAACGGCAGAATGAGAGATAAATTTCTTCTAAAAACTTAGGTAGTAAACTTTGAAATTTGTATTTTGGATTATTGTTCAAGCTAAAATTTTGAGTCATCAAAGATTTTATTGCAGAAACACATACCCTTTCAGATTAGAACAATTTTCAATCAAAGCAAAAGCAACTAACCCATAAGGCAACGGTCCAACACCTGAACGAAGCTATAAATCCCTTGACCCCTCCTCTTCCCTGCGGCTCTTAACTATGTATATATAAGCTGATACTGATATTGCAGGGCTCATTAGTTTTAAGTATTGGCTTAATAATTCCTCTGTTAAAGAACCCTTGATTATAATTATGCTAATACTGAATTATCATTATGGTGATTTATATGTATTTATCTCAATGTAGAAGGTATTCTGTTCCTAAGCTTGTTACTTTGTTGTTTTTTTTTCGTTGGAGAACCAGTCCCCTGGGAAAAATTACTTTCTTTACTTATTTGATGTTTAAAGAAGTACCATGTAAAAAAATCCAAAAATTTTAGTTAACATTCCTACTCATGTGCCTAAGACACAGAACAACGTTTAAAACAATATTTTACTTAGTTGTGAAACAGACGCCACATTTAGACCCCACTTTTAAAAAAAAGACGTCAGTTTTACAAAAAAGACGTCACTTTTACAAAATCGTTATTTTTACATTTCTTTGGCATATTTGAACTAACTTGGTTTACTGTCTTTTCAAACCAGTAAATTATCTACTTTTATTTTAAGGTTACTAATTTGCCATTCATGTGACAAGTCTTTGACACTGACATGACATGTGTCATGTGACATGACACTCTTTGTCATTCTTAAATTAGTCTTTTTTATGCTCTAAACTGTTTCGGAATTTGAAAAAAAACAACTTTCAGTTCTGAAAAATTAAAAGGGGTGTTCCTCAATGATCAAATTTTAACCTCCTTTAGTCAAAAATAGCTGAGGTCAGGTTTTCCATTGGAGGTTCCCATTCCCTCAACCTGTGCGCTTAATTTTGAAGAGGCCCTTCCCCAACCGGTATTTTGGTTGAATTTTTGCCTCGATCCTTTGGTATACATCAGGTACCACCTAAGTAAGGTTAAATTCTCTAGTTTGATTAAATAGACAATTAATATTAATAGATAATTAATAATAGATTTTATCATTAATAATGTTATTATTAGATTGTATATAACAGATAAACATAATAATAGATAATTATATAAAAAATAAACAGATTATCATGATACTCATAAGTTAATAGGTTATTAATGAACAATTAATATAGATAATAGTTAATCTGGATAATTCAATTAAATTAAGTTAACTGAAAAAAACTTAAAACTATAGTAAAAAAGTAGTGTACATTGTTTCAAAAAGAAAATCGGCGCGTTTTGTAAAACGAACTTTTTTTGAAAAAAAAGCTTAGGAAAATAATTGGTTTTTCCATAGAAAGATAAATTTCAGAAAACATACAGCGTTGAAGTTAATTGCACGTACTTCATTGTCGACTTTGTTTTTATAACAACCATAGAACGAATAACTGAAAACGGAAAGAACTTCTATTGTGACAAGAATTCCCGATGCTAAATTTTCTTAGAGTTAACAAATTATTATTTGAATGCGTTGATTCCCGTGGCAGGGTTTATTTCATCAGACATAAGACAATAAAAAACGCACAATGAAAAAATATATGATTTAGGGAAAAACAAAATAGAATTATGGCTTTCGTCAATTAATCTTAATTCATTAACAAATTGGCCAATTTTAATTCAGATTACACTGTTTGTAGACATGCGCAAATCTCTTCTCCGACAACGAAATGTGAGAAAAAAACTCAAAATTTTATTTTAGGAGGAGTAGGGGAAAAATCCAAAATTTTAGTCTACTTTTATCACCAAATTTTCAATTTAATACTTTATTTTGTCAATACAAAAACGACTAAAAATTAGCCAAACTCCTCCAGAGGAGAAAGAAAGCCTACATTCAGAAAAAGGCCCCTTTGACAGAAGAACGCCGTATTTATTAGTAACATCATAACATTTTCCCTTCAAATATAGTTTTCCGGGCCTCAGATAAGGAAAGGTACTACAGTCCTACCATCCTCTATGGTAACGATGGTACATACCTTGTGTTCTGTCCTGAAATTTTCCCGCTCTCACTCCGTTTCTGCGCAACTTTTCTCTGAATTTTCGGCTGAACTTTCCGCCCTGTTACTACAGTAGCCGATTTATCGGCCTTGGGAGGTCGTTGCCGATCAGCAGCAATAATACGCATGCGTTCTGCAACAGTCGTTTTGAAAAAAGCATCATGAAATGCATGGAAGGCAGAAGTTAGCTGAAAATATCGTAATATGTTAATATTGAATTCAATGATGTATAACAGGCAGAAAAGAGAAGAAAAACAAACCACGAACAGAGAAAAATAAATACAAACAGCCTAGCCAATGTCAGGAGGCTCTTAAAACTTCTTCCATATAGACGGTGAAAAACCCAAAATAATGAGTCAGCATGCTCATTATTTGAAAATAAAATCACACACGCAGAAAACAAGAGTAGCTAAATCAATGTGACATAACAACACTGACACTGACATAACAAGGCATTTTTTTAGAAAATTAGCCGATCTTTGTACCCATTTTGAAGCTGATATGCTTCATGAATAGTATAACTTCAAACAAGGTGTGACTCAAAAATATAGTTGCAACATGTACAAATATGAAGTTTTTACCTCAAATGAGCAAATACAGAACCACAGTTTATATAATATACCAGTAAGTTTACCGCAGATGATTTCTGGCTCTTCATTCTCGGTGCGAACAAAAAGCTCCTCCCACTTATTTCTTCACTTATTGTCCACTTATTGGTTGAGCCGGCCAAGTCGTTTTGTCAGTACTTGTTCCGTAGGTGATCATTCTTGTGAATGGATCTAATGCCGACCTGTGAAAGACCTGTGAAAGGATCTAATACCGCTTATGTTTATATCTGCAAAAACGTTCTCTGGAGCACTCGCACCTCGGTCCGGGTTTTTATAATGGGTGAGATAGGGCAAGATCATACTGGATAATTATATAAACTGTGTACAGAACACACGAAACTGCAGATTTGCTCTTACTTACTGACCTTAAGCATGCATATTTATATTACTACATAAATACGCATCAAAAATAGTCATGGCAACACAGGACACAGAGTAAGTCTGGATGGAAAATGGGCAACAGATAATGCTGCGGACGATAGCACATACTCTGTCTTTTCAACGGAACTGAAAGGGATAAAACACAGCATTCACCACAGTGTTCTGAACTATATCTCATGACAATATTCTACCAGCAGCCAGTATTTTACACAACACCATTTACTAATAGTAACTATAAAAAGTACACTTGTTTAAAATTTGTTCTTAAGAAATCTTCAACTGCTAGTAGTGATATTCTATTTATAATATAGCTATTGCAGATTCTTTTTTAAGAAATTGAGTTTGTTATTTATTTATAAAACGTATTAGCTAAACGATGGATGATTGCGAATGATATGATATATATGTATTAACTGCCAGAGCTGTAAATGGGCGGGACTTTGATCAAGTAAGAAAAAGGCAAACAATACTGTTCAACAGGAATGTATATTACGAAATGGGCTAACTCAACATCGATTTGAAAATAATAATTTAAATTTAAATTTATCTAAATTTAATTATTCACATATATAATTATATATAATATATAATTATTCAAATTTCAAATCTACCCCTAGAGTTACCGAAGAATAACATGTTACCGATAAATTTTTCTGCAAATACAAAACTCAAGTAGGAAATAACAAATTAAATCTATCAGTCCAAATCTATTGACCAAGTACCAGTTTTAGACTACAGCGGTAACTCAAGCAAATACTTTGCATATTTGATATAAATCCTAGATAGCTACCATAAACTCTGCACTGAAAAGTAATTTCAGCCTCTTTCACTCAACTCAGTAGATGGTACAGTAGGAGAAAATTAGGCTTCCCAAAGCCCAGTCTAAGAAAAAAAAAACATATGACATTTGGACTCTTAATATCCTTCCGACAGAATAACAGCATTACCATTGCAGAGCTAATACTGGTAAGAAATAGTTGTACAATTAAAGGCAAGTATATTTACCCACCACGAGGTAAAAAGGGCGTCTTGATCTGACTAAAAACTCTAAAGGAGAAAGGGGTATTTTTGAACAAGGAAAATAAAGGAAACCCAGGACCACATAAACGCAACCAATAGGCAGATGAGCCATAGATATCTTGTGATACCTGACTAAACCAAAGACTTGAAATTTGGACTGGACTCTTAAGTTGCCATATCTTAGAGAAATCCAATCATTTTTGTTTTATTACGCGGACTGCTTTAATAACTAATGATCTAGGTAACTCAATAATAATAAGGCCTTCAGTAGAGTTACTCAAGAGGACTAAAGCGACAAATTTCATTTAATAGATTATAAATGATCACAAAAGGGCAAAGAAAAAAGAAATGTAAAAAAAGGGGATAGAAAAAGAAATTAACCCCAATTGGCAGTTGGAATCTAGTATAGTGTTAAAGCAAAGCTGACACTATTCAAGTATTTAAGTGATCATTAGATATTACCATCTGTATAAAGTCCAAACTCGTCTAAGGACCTCTGGCATAATTAACAAATTTAGTAGCTTTTTTAGTTTTTTTGTACTTGAATAAACTTGGTAGTTGCTCAAACACAAAGCAATCAAATGAAAATGGCATTTAAGCTCAATTCAGCTATGTATTCTTAGGCTTTCAAATGGGTTATTCAACAGAAATCCCTTCCAAGCGATAATTTCAACAAAAACTGTGCTATGTCATTATCAGAAAAGTCTAAAATTTACACAAGACTGAAGATATCCAGCCTCACTGAAACCATTTTGGTTTTGATAAGGATATACGTCTAGATTT
>JAQQPU010001222.1:0-12997 GCA_029168905.1 Artemia sp. Kazakhstan ARC1039 | reverse complement strand
TTCGAATTTCCAATTGAATCAGCCTGTTTTGAAGTTTCTACGACAACACCTTCTATAAAAACCTTATATGCCCCCAGGGCATAGCTTAAAACCCTTGCCCTGAGGGTTGTGGGGGAGTGTCCTCCTCAAAAACATATTTTCTATCTGGAAATCAATGACGCTGAACAAAATGGCTGTCTCAAAATTTTGATTGGATGTGTTTGGGGGAATGATGGGCGTGGGGCACTAGAACTCCCAATTTCCAATCGAATGAGCCCCTTTTGAAGTTTCTACGACAACCCCTTCCATGTGAAGTGCCCAGCTCTAAAGGGGAAAAAAATAGTACATTTTGCCAACATCGTTCTTATATGCCCTCAGGGCATAACTTAAAACCCTTGCCCCGAGAGTTGTGGGGGAGTATCCTCCTCAAAAACATATTTTCTATCTGGAAATCAACTACGCTGAACAAAATGACTATCTCAAAATTTCGATTGGATGTGTTTGGGGAAATGATGGGCGTGGGGGGTGGGGGCTAGTTGCCCTTCAATCAGTTTTGACTATTAAAAAGGGCACTAGCCCTTTTAATTTCCAATCGACTGAGCCTTTTTTAAAGTTTCTGCGACAACGCCTTTTATAAAAACCTTATATGCCCCCAGGGCATAACTTAAAACCCTTGCCCTGAGGGTTGTGGGGGAGTGTCCTCCTCAAAAACATATTTTCTATCTGGAAATCAATGACGCTGAACAAAATGGCATCTCAAAATTTTGATTGAATGTGTTTGGGGGAATGATGGGCGTGGGGGAGCTAGTTTCCCTCCAATCGCTTTCTACTATTAAAAAGGGCACTAGAACTCTCAATTTCCAATCGAATGAGCCCCCTTTGAAGTTTCTACGACGACCCCTTCCATATTAAGTGCCCAGCTCTAAAGGAAAAAAAAATAATATATAGTACATTTTGCCAACATCGTTCTTATATGCCCTCAGGGCATAACTTAAAACCCTTGCCCCGAGGATTGTGGGGGAGTGTCCTCCTCAAAAACATATTTTCTATCTGGAAATCAACTACGCTGAACAAAATGGCTATCTCAAAATTTTGATTATATGTGTTTGGGGGAATGATGGGCGTGGGGGGGGGCTAGTTACCCTCCAATCACTTTCGACTATTAAAAAGAGCACTAGCCACTCCAATTTCCAATCGAATGAGCCCTTTGCAAAGTTTCTACGACAACTCCTTTGATACGAAGTGCCTCACTGAGGAAGAGAAAAAAAAAAAAACACATTGTGTCCACATCGTTCTTTACTTAGGCAGTGCTAGCGCGCTGCCAATGATTTATTTACTTTTTTTTCGCAGAGCCCCTTTACATGGAAGGGTTGGTCGTATAAACTTCGGGAAGGGCTTATTCATTTAAAAATTTAAAGTTTTAGTGTCATTTTAAGAGTCAAAGTTATTGGAGGCCAACCGCCTTCCCACGCTCATTTTACCTTCAAAAACAATTTGATCAAAATTTGGATAGTCACTTTGTTCGCAATAGTCCAAAGGTCAAATGACTATGCCTCCGAAGTTTACTCAACACCCAAATCTCCCAGGCCAAGGAATGTAAGTCATGCAATTTGCCCATTGTTTATATACAGGATTAATCATTGAAAAAAACGGGGAATGTTTGATTCTGGGTGTGTCCGAAAAGACTAAGGGTATTAAGGTTAAACTACGGGGAATGTTGAGGGGTATATTGAACTAAATCAAAGGACACTATGTGCATCCAGTTTATCAAAAAGGGCGTATCTGCAATATCTAGAGGACGGCTGAGGGTATTAAGATGAAACTTTCAGGGAATGTTGGAAATTGGTGGGAGGACAGCCAGCCCCCCGTCTCTGGCCTTTTTTTTAGCCGCCCCCCCCAAAAAAAAGACATCCGATCAAAATTGTGAAATAGCCATTTAGATCAAAATTACAATAACTATGCCTCCGGGGATGAGATAACCCCCTACAGCCCCAGGTGCAAGGGATGTAAGTTATACAAGTGGCCCATTATTTATATATATACAAGGTTTTTATTGGAAAAAGGGTGCATGTTTGATCATGGGTTGGCTTAGGAGATTAAGGTGAAACTTCAAGATGTTGAGGATAGCTGCAAACAATATCAACCACTATATCAAAGCCGTATCCGGGGGGGGGGGAGTTAGGAGGTTTGACCCTCCCTCCGCCCAAACTGTTTGTCAGACTCACAAAATGCATATAAACAAATTTTTTATGCATTTTTAAAAGCTGTTTTTTTGTACCCCTCCCCCTCTCCCTACACTATATACAGAATTGTTTTCAGAAGGGTATATCACCAATATCTAAGGAATGGCTGAGGGTATTTAGTGGAAATTTTCAGGGCATGTTGAGAGTGATGCTGAAGAGTGATCAAAGGGCAGCCAGTCCCCCTTACCCTTTTTTATACCACCCTCAACATCCATAGAAAATTTGAAAAGCCCTTTTGTTCAAGAAATTTAACAATTATGCCCCCGGGGACGCCATGCCCCTCACAGCCCGGGGCAAGGAATGTAAATTATGCGATTTGCCCATTTTTTTACATGCAGGATCTATCATTTTGATAATGGGGAATGTTTGATTCTGGGTGCGTCCGAAAAGACTAAATGTATTGAGGTGAAATTTTGGAGAATATTGAGGGGTATATTGCAAAAAATCAAAAGACACTATGTATATCCAGGTTATCACAAAGGCGTGTCTAAAATATATTAGGAACGGGTAAGGGTATTAACTTGAAACTTTCAGGGCCTCTACTAACACTACTGCTACTGTAACTGCAACTGCGACTGCGATTAAGATTATTTGTGACGGTGATTACTTGTGACTGCGACTACTTGCGGCTGCGACTGGGACCACTCGCAGCTGTGACTACAACTACTTGCGACTACAACCAAGTTTAAGCGTCACTACTTTCAGAATAAGTTGAGGGGGATATTGAATTAAATCAAACACAAATTGTGTGCATGCTTGTTGCCAAAAGGGCGTATCAGCACTATCTTAGGGACAGCTTAAGGCATTAAGCTGAAACTTTCAGGGCCTGTTCAGGGGGATATTTGAAAGTGATCAGCGGGCAAACATCCCCTTCCCACTTGCCCTATTCAAATCCCCCCACCTAACACCGATCAAAATTTTGAAAAAAATCGTTCAAAATAATCGAAGGATCTAATAACTATGACTCCAATGATGCCAAGCCCCCCACAGTCCCCGAGGCAACAAATATACGAAAGACACTGTCTGCATCAACACTATCAAAGGGGGAAATCTGTAAGATCTTAGGAACATCTAATGGTATTAACTTGAAACTTTTTGGGGCCTTGAAACTTCAGTTACAATAATGAATAGTTACAACTGCGACTCCGACTGCGACAACTTGCGACTGTGACTGCGACTACTTTTACTTGCGACTGTGACTACTTCTACTTGCGACTACGACTACTTCTATTTGTCACTATTTTCAGGATATGTTGAAGAAAGTCAAAGCACACATTGTGCATACTGGTTGTCAAACGAGTGCATTGGCAATATCTCAGAAACGACTGAGAGGTTTGAAGTTGAAACTTTCAGGCCATGTTGAAAAGTGCTTTGAGAGCGAAGGGCCCCCTTTCCTTATTTATATGCCCCCCTCAACACTGATCAAAATTCTGAAATATCGTACCCACTTTGTTCAAAATAGTCAAAAAGGTCTAATAACTAGGCCTCTGGGGATGCCATGCCCCCCACAGCTCCAGGGGAAGGGGTCAAATTATGCAATCTGTGCATTATTATGTTATTATAGTGTCAGGTTATTTTTGTTTTTCTGGTTTCATTTTGGGAAGAAGTACTGTCAGGTTGTTATTGTTTCTCTTGTTTTATTTTGTAAAGATGTAGCCTTTTAAATTATTTAAAATGTAGTCTTCCAGATGATTTTTTCGTTTCTTTGATGCGCTTAAGTATGCCATAAGGCATTTGCGTTTTCGTTTATCAACAGTGTTAATGTCTGGTTATAAATAAAAAGTTACCCTACTCTACATTTTGTTTTTTCGTTTTGCTCCTCAAGGGTCAGCTATCCTTGTTAAAAACTTTCCACAAAGAGCAATAAGACAAAACGAAAAGAATCGAACAAACAAACGACAAAAATCAAACAAAACAATAAAGCCAAAAAAACTTTGTCCGTATAAAATAGTAGGCTAAACTAAATTGAAAGTAAAAAAATTTATTTGTTTGAAGAAATTGTTTGTTTGTTTCCTGGGCACGTGATTCTTATTCAGATTTTTTTTATGTTATGGCAAATAAAGCTTGATTATTTGAAATATACATAGCTTTCAATAGAGTAAAAACAACACTCTGACGCTTGGGGGGTTTGAGAGGCGGTAGCCACGCTTTAATTTATGGTTTTTTTTTTGTTTAATAGAGGCTGGAAAAAAAATGCATTGGAGTCACGTCACTCTAAGTCAGTGCTACTACATTAACTCAGACTGAGTGTTTTTTACCTCTTACCCTAAACGCATTTACAGTTGGTTGCCTAATATTGCCACTTCTGATTGCTGTTGTCAAATATCGACACAATTTTTGCTTCAAAAACCTTATATGCATATGATGCTAATCCTTGAGTATGTCTAAATTTTGTTTGGTTCTCACAGCCTATATCAGTTACAAGTCCTCAATGATCTTCCTCTTTCTATCTCTAGGTACAGGCCTTCTCTATGAAAGAGGAATAGAGAGGTGTAGGCAAGATAGAGGAAGAGAGAAAGAGATAGAGAGCAAGAAAAAGAGAGAAAGAAAGAAAGAAATAGACAGATGGAGAGAAAGAACCACTTTAGCTGTCTTCCAAAAGTTTTCCCGTGTGTTAAGATATGACAGTCTCCCATACATTTCGGGTGTTCTTACCCATAAAATAGAGAAAGATACTACCTCACTTTCTGCAGAAGAAGTCATCAACTGGTTGCTTAACGTTGGTCGAAAACAATCACCAGTTCTTGAAATACTCTCAAACACTGCAGGGTCTTGCTTCTTCAATTCCTCTAAAATCATCAGTTCTGTCCTTTGAAATTCTTCAAGAAGTCTCTTCTGTTCAACCATCTGTTGCTCCATTAGCTGTTTCATCTTTAACTGTTGCTCAAATTGAAAATTCTCCATCTTCTTTGCCATGTTACTAGCATCCATATTGGAAGTATTAGTAAATGCTGAACTAGCTAAATGAGACACGCGTTCTTTATTTTCTTCAACTATTTGTCTCTCTGTTATTGTTTTTGATTGAAGAGAGATTTTAGGGCTCAAAGAATCAGTTTCTACACAAGTTTTACCTGATATTGTTGCAGAAGGTAGACAAATTAAATTCGAAGTTGGAGAATTTGTACTTGCCATCCCTATTATTTTATTCTCCAAAGTGAATGTCTTTGATACTGCTTTCCCTGTATTCTTTGATTCCATTATTTGTCCCGAGTCATCAGCATATTGAGACTCCCTATTACTTCCATCTTTAAAATCATCAAAGTTTTTTGATTTATATTGGACAATAAATGAATCTTCAAGGGATGTACCTGATGATGTGATTTGACGTCTAGCTATATTATGTTGGTGATTGGAGGATTTTGCAACACAAGGGCTCTCAACTGAAATAATGTTATTAAGTGGTGCAAAAGTATTTTCATTAGCACTTTTATTCTCATGGTTGTCAATAGGAACACTATCACGCATCACGGAATCGTTAATTCTTTTTAGAGATAATTCAGACAGTTGAATGCTATTTAGATTTAAGTTCAAGTTTCGGGGTGAAATCCTGCTAATCGTTTGACGTGGAGCAGGTATTGGAAAACTTCTTTCCATGCACAATCCATTTCCTGTTTTGTTTGTAAACGAGTCCAAATAATTGCCATTGCTCGAACTAATTGCAAAAGGAACTTGACCTATTCTTGTATCTTTGTTTTGAACATTTTCGATTTCTTTGATACTTAACTCATTATCAAGACGCACTATGTCCATATCTAAATCTGTTTTTATATAGAGTGGTTTATACGAGACTTTGGAAGTTCCTTCATGGAACTGTTTATCCAATAAATTAACTTTTGTACTATTATTCACAGGACTTTCTGTTCTCTGATGAAAAATTGATCTAGGTTCAACCTTTTCAACTATTTGATCATTATCTAATTGTTTCAATTCTGCAATATCGTCATTTCTTACTATTGGATCTTCAACAGTATAATCTATTTCTTCTGTTTCTTTTGCTGATCTCGAATTTACATTACGATTATCATTTTTGTCACTATCCTTGACACTATTGATATCTTCATCAGCAACAACTGGCAAAATCCAAGGTGACTCTTTGGGTTCTCGAGTTAGAGTGTAGGAATTTCTTCTGTTCCTTTCTGATGTCAAATTAAAAGCAGCTGTAGAAGTATCACTAGCCATAGATTCAAATTCAGAGTCATTTATCTGTCCAATAGTCTCAGAACATGGCGTGATTGAAGACGCATCAGTTGCCATATATTTCCCCAATGAAGTAGTGCTCGTACTTGGGTCTTGAAGAGGCTTGTTGTTACTTGTTAACGTTTCTTCATAAATATTCATTTCCTGTTTTTCCAAAAATACTTTACAATCTTTATCTATTTCCGAAAGTTTTTTTTGCTCAGATATACCAACAGATGAAGAATCAAGAAGAACTGCTCGAAATGGCCATGTATCTTTGAAACATGATTCACAGTGATTGTTCGCCAAATCATCAATTAACTGTGAACATTTATATGAGCCTTTTTCATCATGACCTCTCACAAAGCTTCCATCATTTTCAGCATTATAGGGATTGATGTTGACTATCTCTTTACTTTGACAAAGAAGACCTCCTTCACAGGGCTCATCATCATTTTCAGCATTAGAGGGATTGATGTTGACTAATTCTTCATTTTGACAAAGGGGACCTCCCTCACAGGGCTCATTTAACAGTAAGTTTGTGCTGGTAGATCTGTCAATTTGTTTGTCACGATTGACCACGTCTTCACCATCAACACATGTTGAACTTCCAATGAACTGTTTACGGACTTTTAATTTTTCCTCAATAGCAATTGCAAGTTGTCGGTAAAGTCGACAGGCCTTTCTATCTTTCTGTGTTATCTAAGAGAGAGAGAGAGAGATTGTTATTATGATAAATTAATTAAGCTCTCAAGACTTAACTGGACATATATTATTCTACCAAGCAAAAATGTGTTAACATTTTTTATCTTTGCCAGTTTTTTCTTTATTTAATATATGTTAATGAGTCAATCAGCCATACCTCTGAACAAAAATCCCAACGTCACTTATATATGATCAAAAATTGCAAATAAATCAGTATATCAAACAGAGCTGTAGTATCTTTAATATTGACTATATTTAGATAGGTTGAAGTGATACTTTTAAAGAGGTATCATGATAATTAGGCAACTACGGCAATAAAATTCAATAGCACTTGGAGATTTCTACACATTTTCCTATTTTAAATATAAGCCACCAATTTTTTCATTTTTTTTTTCAAATTTTGAGTAATTTAAATTTCAATTAGCTCAGAGGAGATATCATATCATAAGCTTTTTATCACCTAAAAAAAGCATCTAAATTACTGATAGTTTATAGGCAGCTTACAATAAAAATACCAATAAGATGGTGCTGGCTAAATGAAAGCCTACTGGCAACACAAATATTATCTTAATATTTTATTTCTAATAATAAAAATTAATTAATCAATAGTTTGAGCATTTATTTTGAGTAGCAGTCATATTCAACAGAAACTAAAAACAAATCGAGCAGTCAATTAAAAATATAGTTCTAAAACTTACTCGATCCTTAGTTTCTTTTTTGGTAAATCCTGACGAAAGTTACTTCAATTACTCAGAGTAAAATCTGAATAATTGATCGCGTGTGAAACATTAGTAACAAGCAACGTTTTTACATTATACGTGTAATGGTAAGCAAACATAAAAGAAGATATTATTCAAGTAGCATATAGTAATGAATTCGAGAGCAGAATAATCCTACTATTTCAAAAGATTTTTTGTGAAAATCCCCATTTACGATGTTGACTACCATTAAAGGTACTCCATTGAGCCCAACTATATTCCTAATAACGGTGACCTTAGGGACAACATTACAAGTCGTTGAAAATTCGTAGATTATTTCCACAAACTCGAAATTTGCAAACGAGAATACGAAGTGACCTCCTCTCCCTAAGCTCTAGAATGATCCCGAGTCTTTTTTCCCATTCTCTCCTCCTTTTACTTTACTCTTATAAGACCGTTGTTTGAATATGGCTATCTTGTGGTATCCATGTATTTATAATAAAATCAAGTCAACTCAAAAGTGTACCTAGAAGAATATCAACAAACAAGTTAAAATAGCTTATTCTTACATTTTAATGAGGAATGAAGAGTGCCTTAAAAAATGAAAGGCCGATTATTTTTTCGGCTTTGCAAAGGCCTTTTTGACTAAGGGTAGAGTACAGGATGTTGTCACAAAGTCCCCCAATCGTGACAAGATCCCAATCCCAATCCTAGTTTCCTCCAAAGTCCCTTATTATATCCCAATCTTCAACCACGATAAAGATACCCAAATAATTGGTACTATATCTTACTGAGCTTCTCAATAGTCGATATTGCCTCCTTCTTTTCTCGCCTTTCCCGGGCAGTTGAGTGCATATAGTTTACGTTATAATTAGTAGCAAATGAAGTAAGTAAAGTCAACTTTTTTCAACTGTATTTGCTCATTTAGAAAATCAGCGCAAATTCAAAAATTTACAACTTGCAAAATTCGTTTTCAAAACCAAATTTTTTTTAAGGTAGTAATATTTTGAGTAGCAGTTTACATATTTAGAAAACCTCAAAAGCTCTATTGACAAAATCTATAGACCTCGAGAATACTAAGAGATGCTATTCTAACCAGGTTAACGAATGCAGATCATTTTTGTCGAATAAATTAAAATTTATAGTTCAATGAAAATTTTGTTAAAGCTTAAAAAAAAGTGAGAGGCTAAAAATTGGCAAATTCTCTATTGGAATATAATTGTTTAGCGGAAATCAAATTGATAAATCCTGGATAATACAAGTCTCGTTGGCCCTTTAAACACCCACCTTGTTGTTTTTGGATGCAAATTAGTTTTTCAATAAATCTTTCTTTATCTTAAGAAAAATACTAGTTACACTTTTTTTTCATTTTCCCTCTAACTAAGAATTGTGAACACTTTTACAGGTCTCATTGGTCTTTTTCGTCCTTTTTTTTTTATCAATCTTGATTTATTTGAAAGTAGTTTAGTCTTAGATAAATGCTTCTTAATTAAAAAAAAGAGTTGTATTTTTTGGACTTTCTTTTACCACCCCTAATAATTTTTTTTTATTCTGAAATTCTGATAATTTTTGCTTTCCGGCAAAGTAAATGCGACTAGACACGTTCTATCAGTAGTAAGCTATCTAGTACTTTCACGAGTGATTGCGTAATATGCCTTACCAGGCTCATTCATCTATTACTAGGAACGGTATATTGGCTTAGCAGACGGGTTTTTTATGAGGTAACACGCATTTTTTTGGGGTCAAGCGGTGATATAGCGGTGGTTAGTCGGTATGGAGTAACTTGATTACTTGTTTTTTTTTTTTTTTTTTTTTTAACTTGGCTACGTATGATGTACTCGAGCAAAAACCCTATAAGATGTTCACACACTACATTCCATTCTTCATTATGTATTAAGACATTGATTATAGTACATTACATTTTATTAACTTTGAAAACAATGGATTCGTCAATTTTCAATGTGAGTACAATTTCATTCTATATCTGGTATTTTGGTTAGGTTATGTATTTAATATAATGCGCTCATGGCGGCCAATTTAAGAATTCTTAATTTAAGAAAATAAGAATTTAAGAATTCTTAAACTTTATTTAGATTTTCTTGGGTAAGAATTCTTACTAAAGGTGGAGGGAAAAACCCCGTCGCCCCCCTCCCCCATCAATTGTGGTTAAAATAATTTTGGAATAAATAATTTTGAAAATTAGAATTTTGACTTTTTCTGCTCTATTTACGAGATTTCAGACATTTTAATTCTTCTTCCAGCAGCGTTGGATATCACAGAACTGTCAATACTTAGCAACATCACCCTCTTTGAGGTAAAATCGTGGTTTGGTACGACAAAATAGCCGCAAATGCCAATCTTTTTGACTGGTTAAAAAAGGGCACTAAGACTTTTAGTTTCTGTTCGAATACGTTTTACTAGTAAATTCAAATTTCAGAGGGACTTAGCCCCCCTCCAACAACACAAAGCTTAAAATATGATGCGTATATTCGATAGAAACGGCAAAGCACGCTTTTTTCTATTATGTAAAACAAAAAACTCCCTTTTCCATTGGTCTGTTAGGAGCATATTTCTGTAGTTTTAGTTGTTTTTCGTTCAAAAGAATCCTTTCCCAATCCTGCATTTAAAATGTACTATCTTCTTCCGCTCTAAATAAAGCCATCTGTGTTTAACATGTTACCGAAGAGGGGATGATTTCAAAACAACATTCCGCTGCAACCCGGATCTAATTACTCTAACTGTTATCGGTCTGATGTGATCTGTTCGCGGTATGCGTCGTATCGGGATTAAGAAAAAAAAGACGGATATGTGCGATTCAAGACTCATTGACAAAAGAGTTTGTTTTTTGACCAAATTAGAGAGATATTTTTCAATTGTATTTGATGAAAGTAAATGGATTTCATAGATGATTAAGAGGCTTTTATAAAAATATATGACAGGGAAGAGGGCAATGAATCAATTCTAACACAATTTTCTTTACTTGGTATCCGTTAAAAACGAAATTTTTGTGTTAAATAAGTAATTCTTGTATCTTTTAAAAGAGCTTTACGGGGTTTGAGAGAGACTCTGTTCCCCGATTCCGTGTGGTTAGAGGGGATTCTTTGTGCAGACTAATTTTTTCTTCTGTAAAAAAGGGAATTGTTTTTTTTCCATGCTAAATTTTGCCTTCTTTTTAAGAAAGAGGATTCCTACAATTACCCTCCCCTGGAAAAGAGAGCTAAGACTAACGGCGTTGTTCCAATACAACAAGTGGAGATAGGCGGTCCATTGGGGGCCACTCACATCCATTCCAGACCGACGCTGCCTGCTCAAAACTCACCAGTGCCAGCTCCTATGCATCCAGGTAGAAAGCTGAAAAGAGAATGGATAGTTGCTCACATGATGGGGAGCCCCACTGGCTCACCTGTACAAGCCAGTGACATCGCCACCACATCTATGCAAGAAACGGACGGCAATCAACAGCAGTCTGAATTTGGAAATGTGAGTATTTTCACCTCTAGCTTCTACCTATTTCTATCCAACTTTTTTTTTAAGTATTTTCTTTTCGCCATTTTTCAACACCGTAAAAGTGTATGTCAGAGATATTAAAATGTTAAAATGATGGTACGTGTTAAATATTCGGGAAACATACGAGTAGAAAAAATGCTTCACTACAGATAAGGCTATTGTGTCTTTCTGAGGGAGGAGGAGGTAACTTTTTAGTTTAAAAAATTTGTTTATGAATAAAAAAAACGCTTCACTACAGATAAGGGTATTGTGTTTTTGTGAACTTTCTGAGGGAGGAGGGGGTAACTTTTTAGTTTAAATAATTCTAGGAGGAATTGGGTTTTGTTGGATGATATGGAAAAATGGTACGTGTTAAATATTCGGGAAACGTACGAGTAGAAAAAATGATTCACTACAGATAAGGCTATTGTGTCTCTGAGGGAGGACGGGGTAACTTTTTAGTTTTAAAAATTTGTTTACGAATAGAAAAACGCTTCACTACAGATATGGCTATTGTGTCTTTCTGAGGGAGGAGGGGGTAACTTTTTAGTTTAAAAAATTTGTTTATGAATAGAAAAACGCTTCACTACAGATAAGGTTATTGTGTTTTTGTGAGGGAGGAGGGGGTAACTTTTTAGTTTAAATAATTCTAGGAGGAATTGGGTTTTGTTGGATGGTATGGAAAAATGGTACGTGTTAAATATTCGGAAACTTACGAGTAGAAAAAATGCTTCACTTCAGATAAGGCTATTGTGTCTTTCTGAGGGAGGAGGGGGTAACTTTTTAGTTTTAAAAATTTGTTTATGAATAGAAAAACGCTTCATTATAGATATGGCTATTGTGAACTTTCTGAGGGAGGAGGGGGTAACTTTTTAGTTTATGGCTATTGTGTTTTTGTGAACTTTCTGAGGGAGGAGGGGGAAACTTTTTAGTTTAAATAATTCTAGGAGGAATTGGGTTTTGTTGGATGCTATGGAAAATTGGTACGTGTTAAATATTCGGGAAACATACGAGTAGAAAAATGCTTCACTACAGATAAGGCTATTGTGTCTTTCTGAACTTTCTGAGGGAGGAGGGGGTAACTTTTTAGTTTAAAAAATTTGTTTATGAATAGAAAAACGCTTCACTACAGATAAGGCTATTGTGTTTTTGTGAACTTTCTGAGGGAGGAGGGGGAAACTTTAGTTTAAATAATTCTAGGAGGAATTGGGTTTTGTTGGATGGTATGGAAAAATGGTACGTGTTAAATATTCGGGAAACATACGAGTAGAAAAAATGATTTTATTTTAGGAAGTTGTTGATCAAACCCCCCAGCAAAAGCGAGCAAAAATGGATGTCACCCCTGACAGCAATGTGAGTCATAGCAAAATACATCATGAAAATACCCCCTTGCACATTTTCGAAAAAATTCGAGTGCTACAAGAAAACAGATAAGGATGCTTATAAAAACACAAGAAAAAGATAGACATTCACTTCTATTTAAAGGAAGAGATGTGAGGCGTTATGCTCAGTTAAACAATGCAAGGAAGCATCCTATAGTGTTTTTATGCTAAATTTCCAATTGGTCTGTGAATGTTGGTTTCTAAAAGCAGTATTTTTTTTTATTTCAAATAAAATTCGTTGGCTTTTTTAATACTCCCATTACTCAAAGGGTCCAGATATTCTTAGAATACAGTTTATATCCTAGCCCCCTGCGATATAACCTATTCA
>JAQQPU010001221.1:53175-86622 GCA_029168905.1 Artemia sp. Kazakhstan ARC1039 | reverse complement strand
TTTCATGTGACTGACGTCACATTCAAATGCATTTAAAGAGCAAAAAAAGATCACTGATATTATTGCAATGACGTCAGATATTGTGTAAAAAGTGTTGTATTCAGACAATATTTTCCATTAGTATAAAATGTGTGAGACTTTTAATAACAAAATGTTGATGTCAAGAGAGGAGCGTCAGGATTTTAGAAATGCCTAGGTGGGGCATGGCCCAAAATCGATTAGGAACCATTGCTCTAGATTTAAAAGCATTGCTATAAGTAGGACAAGATAATTACTGATTTTCCTTTAATTACAAACCAAATAAATTTCATAACAATCTCCGTATGTCAACACATAAAACAAATATACAAATACTGGTAGCGTTATTTGACTAGACGATCAATCAGATTTTTTGGAATGCCCAGAGACTTCTTGAGGTGGCTGTTCAGTCTGAGTGGTTGATGGCTTGATAGGGCATTGCTGTGCATCTTTTTTGGAATGCTCAGAGACTTCTTGTGCTGGTTGGTCAGTTTGATTGGTTGATGACTTAAAAGGACACTGCATAGCATCTTTTTGTGGTTCTATGGTGTCATTTGCAGTCACTTGCTTTTGCGTTGGATTCCAAACTTTCGAAAACCATGGGTAAATGAATCTATGCCATATCCACAGAAAAAATGGAATAACAATGCATGGAACGCAGACCATTTTTGCTAGAAAGGTATAAAGATATTTTATAGGACTATGTGAGTTACTAAATCAATCAACTTAACAAAACCATGGCAAACAAAAAGTTGACAAAGGATATAAACGTTGATCTTAGTTATATTATAACAAATTTGTGATTAAAGAACTTTTTGCCATTATTCATTTGTAAAATTGGCTTCTAACAAAAGTTCATTATTTATTGACTGCTCCTAGCGAAATTCGCCATAAAAAAAATTGTTATCTGTTGGCTTCTTTGTCAAAAAAACAAAAACAAAACAACTTTTCAAATGAAAGTGAACAGCAACACTACAGACAATACACTTTAAAATTGAAAAAGTTAAAAGTTTACCATAGCTGGCGGGACGCTTGACGGGGGACAGCCCCTCATCTTTTGTTCATCCTGTTAGTTCATATTCTGTTCATTTTTAGCTTTAGTGTTGCTCTTTACTTTCATTTGATAAAACATGATCTCTTTATTTAATTTCTGTTTGATTTTAATAAAACTCTGTTGAATATTAAAGATGTTAGGTTTCTGTCTGTTCTTTGCAACGAAAAAAAAGTTATAAAAGAAACATTTGCAAGGAAGCATATATACAAATATACAAAGTAGGTATGTTTAATAGAACAATTCGGAGTTAATGCAAGTTAGTGCTGAATAGTGCAATGTGCAGCTTTTGCTGGAAAAAAAATCTGATTGTTTTTATTTACCCAGCAGATAAAGACCGGTAGACACATTAAAGGGGCAGCTGGCAGAGTTAGGGAGTGGAAGGAGGAGGGAGATAGATCAACATGTCATTGTTTCACCATTTTTTCAGCTAAGTGGTTGGTCCTGGATTCTTGGGAAGAGGGGAGGGGGTAGCTGACAAGAATTTTGATGACCTTACTTCTTTTTTTGCTACACAAATTCAATAATTTCATCTTTCTCCTATTTTTTGTGAATGACAGACTGATGTAAATGCAGGTGAAAAGTACACCCTAGCTAATAGCATCAACAGCCCCCCTCCCCCAATTTAAGATGAATTGACCAGATTCTAGAGTCACTTTGACCATGCTTTATCAAAGTTTAAAAAAAAAATATGTCCAGTTAAAATTCAAGGACCTGGAAACAGAAGAAAAGATTATGAACCTTTTCACCTCTGGAGGAGATTGACCTGAGCCTTGACTCAGTTGGGTGAGTCCACCCATAATAATTGTTGCCAAGCCATTAAAATTAATGGATCTAGTAGGCTAAGTATAAATTTCACAGTTTCTCAATTACTTCTCTATCTAAAAGACAAACATACCACTCAATGAAATATTGTCAGCAGTTTCTAGGTGGGTTTGAAGAACAAATTAGATTAAAAAAAAAATAATTTTTTCAACTGAGAGTAGGGAGCAGCATTAAAACTTAAAACGAACAGAAGTTATTACAGGGATTGAGGGGGATTGCCCTCCAAAATACCTCCCTCTTACGCTCTTAATGTTTGTAATATTTTCCCCCTTTTTCAAAAATTAAGCAAATTTTCTGAGGCTTGTAACTTTTGATAGGTAACATTAAACTTGATGGATTTTATATATTTTGAATAAGCATCAAATCAAAATCCAATTCTTTTGAAGCATCCTTGTTATCAAGACTCTGTTTCTTAGCATTTCGGCCAATATTGAGCTGCATTGCTCCTTACTTACAGTTTGTTACCAAGAACTTTTTGATGAAGTTAAATAGCCTAGCCTACATTCTGTTTTCATTTGACAAAGAAACAAAGAGAGACAACTCAGTGAAGAAAAGAGACAAAACGAGACTTCACACAGTAACAAAAAGACAAAAAACACAAAACGACACGGATATTTTCCCTGTATAAAAATGAGGCATCCAGCCTAAAAGAAACAAAGATTAAAAATTAAAATAAACTAAAAACACATAAGAAAAAACTACCGCCAAAATTAAACTACAATTGTCACAACAGACAACTTGGAGTATTGTTATTCATTTGACAAAATTGACAACGAAAAATAACATAGCCAAAGTTAAACTATACATTCATTGCTCTTTCCAAATACAATTCTCACTGCTGTTGTAACTGCAGTAACTCCCCTAGTAAGGTCAGATACTACAGTAGGCCGTAGGCCGTAAAAAGCTTTCTGATTTTATAGGTTATATCTTATTTTTGCGTATTTCTGATCAGTAGTTGTGGTAACATTGCAGTCTATAGGCTTTTGTAGATGAAAAACAAGAATAACCTTAATTTGACAAAACAAAGATACGATGGCAAACAGCCAGTGCAAAACAAAAGAAAAATTATGCAAATATTTCGGTTGAGACTTCTGCTCAATCATCCTTATTGTACAATAACAATAAAAACTGCAGATACAAGTCCAAAGGACAATATAAAACTCAAATCTCACAATAAACGCTGAAACTAAAATAAGGACCCTTTCGATGTAATGATGAAAGGGTAACTGAATATAAAATACTATACTAAATGGCATTTCATTTTATGCAATGCGTTCTTAAAGGCTAATCGCTTGCCAAGTAGGGTATTATCAGAGACTCTATTAGATTGCGAAATATAATTTTGTGGACGGATATAAAAACAATCGGATTTAATAAATTCATCATAAATGGGGCTTATAAAAGTTTCTCCAGTGTCTCTATTGAGGGCGACCTTTAGGTGAATGTGCTTTTTTTATTTCAACTGCCTCCCTGAAAACTTGCATGAGGCCTTTAACAGGGGCAATAATGGAAGTATTATCAAACAAAATGAAATAATTTGTGTTGTCATAGACATGTTGGGCTAAGGTGGAATTCAAGTCTCAGGCCTTTGGCGTAGCCCATGGCTTTGTCGATTGAGGACCTATGTTCTGATTACCTCTCCCCTAATTGCTGTTGGGTTCTGACAACACAAAAACAGCCATAAGAACAGGGAATCATATAAACACCATTACCCAGAATGGGGCTGATTTTATTTTTGCTGCTGTTGAAAAAGCTTTGTATTGTATTTGAATTTTTAAAGGTGGCATTAAGGTTATGTTTTTTTTTTAGGATTTTTTTCAGTTTGTCACTCAGTTTAGGAATACAGGGTAGAACAGTGAAAAGTTTCTTATCGCCCACCAAGGGAATGATATCTGTTGGGGTTTGTGGTGCGTTCTTTTCTGTCTTTTTCTGTCGTTTTTCAATTGATGGATTCAATTAATGAGATACCCAACAGCCAATGCATATTGGGTATACCCAATGCAATGATGGGATACCCAATGCAAAATAGAATGTCCTTAAGATAGTTCAATTATGGGACTATGCGACCTTCTGAGCATATTCTTATTACACAATCAATCAAAGATATACCTACTTCTCTTTTTACGAAAGGAGTGGTTGGATGAAAAAAGAAAATACCTATAGTTATGTGTAGTCTTTCTATAAATAGAAAATTCAAGGCGAAGAGACTTATTGAAAATTAAGATGTCTAGAAAAGGCAGTTTAAGGTTCTGTTCTAATTCTAAGGAGAACTGAAGGTTAGAATCCTAAAAAAACAAGCCCCATTCATGATGAACTTGTTATTTCTGATCGTTTTTATATCCCTCAACAAAATCATATGTCACAATCTAATAGAGTCTCTGATAATATACCTACCTGGCAAGCGATTAGCCTTTAAGAATGCTTTACATACAATGAAACTGTGAAATGCCATTCATAATTGTATTTTTTATTCACTTACTTTTTCATTGTCACTTCAAAAGGGTCCTTATTTTAGTTTCAGTGTTTATTTTGAGGTTTGGTTTGTTGGTTGTCCTTTGAACTTTTATCTGCATTTTCTTCATTATTTTGCACTGAGGATGGTCGAGCAGAGGTCTCAACCGAAATATTTGCATAATTTTTTCTTCTGTTTTTCACTGATGGTTATTATCCTCGTTTCTCTCATCTTTGCAATTTTTTGTTTTGTCATGATTAGCCAGGGTGGTCTCAGAAATTATTTTTAACCTTAATTAGCCTACCTTAATTTAAACTTTGGAGCAATTAAGGTCTAATGCTGACTTTTTTTTCAGCTCCATTGCTAATATCAGCAGTTATATGACTTCACATAAAAAAATTACATCATTATGTTTAAAGCTCAATAACATGCTTTCCTGAATGTACAGACACATATATTAATCTAATGTAAGAAAATTAGTAGTGGCAATCTCAATCACATCTTGAAGGTTTGACATCTCAAGCTTTGTCAAGTCTCCTTTTGAAAGCTTTGGTTGATGCTGAATAAATGGTATTCTCACTCAAACTGTTCTAATCGTTCATCAGTGTTTGACTGAAATTTTTTTTTGTCTGATTCCATGGTTGACTCAGGGGTTAAGAAGCTTCTTTGAGTCATCTCAAGTTTGTCTTTGATTGACAAGCTATAAAGAACATGTTTTTGCTTTAACATAGCCTACTTGTGTAAGCAGCAAGTTGCAGTGCCTGAATTAGGAAGTCAACAATGGCAGCTTTACGGCATGCAGTCTGTCAATATATGGTCTCTCACCAAGTCCAGAGATTTATTTAAGAGCCATCCCCTGTAGAGCTTCAATCAACTGTACTTCAGTTTTATAAAAGGGACCTGCAAAGCAGGTTCTTAAGTCCAGGACTGAACTTGCAAGTGCCATGGGTAGCTTCAGGAAGATTCTATATGACTGCCTGGTTGCAGTCAGTCTGATAAGTCCAATGCTCAAATTTGCTTTGGAGACCACTAGTGTAGAATGTTCGTGAACTTTAGAACATTATTTATAGCGATTCCCAGGTCTTTAAAACTAATACAAATCAGAAGTGGTATGTGGGATAATGTCAGGTTCTCCTTCACGCTTTATTGGTTAAATGGGACATTGTCACCAAAGAAATGGTGACACATTTTTAAGAAACGAGTAAGAGTTACAATAGGGATAAGTCCTTTATTAGACAGTAAAAAACAAATACAAAAGTTCTGAATATTTCGAAGACACTGTCTAATAAAGGACTTATCCCTATTGAAACTCTTATTCGTTTCATCAAAGAAAGGCAGTGTGGTCTGTGAAAAAAATTCAACACATTTTTAAGAATTAAAGAAAAGGAGACACCTATCTGTCTATGCCTGTATGCAATCAAGGTAAGATTATACGCATCATCTGTAAAAGACGTCATATAGTTTTAAGCTATTGGCATAGAGGGTTAGGTGGTTGCATACTAGCACTAGTACTCTTTTATTTCCTATTCTAAACCATTTTTAAACAGAATTGTTGCTACAATGACACTTATGCCCCCCTCATGGGCATAACTGCAATTGTTGCTATTGATGGGAGCTCCTCTTAGTCCTCTGTTGGCAAACCTTTTCCTGGATAGTGTTGAAACGCCCACTATTCAATTTCAGACTTTTTTCTTTTTTTTTGGGGTAGGTTCATGTCCTTAAATATTTTTATTAATAATTTAAATATCTTTAATTAAAAAATTAAATTTAATGTTGAATTTGAAAAAAAATAACAGGCTACCATTTCTTGATATTTTGCTAATTAAAAGAGATAGCTGTTTGCTTTACTCAATATATAAGAAACCTACACATAGCAATAGATAACTAAATTTTCACTTGTGCCACGTGGTTTCAGGGAAAAGAAGAGTTATTATTTCATTAGTTGACAGGGTTTTTAGAATTTGTTCACTAGAATATTTTCATGTTTCTTTCATTTTCATCCATGTTTTAAAATCAACTTTTAAACAACAAATTTATCTAGCTGTTGAATTATTTCATAATGATGTGATGGTTTAGATTGGGTTAAGAATATTAATCCCTATTAGCAAAGAAATCAAAGCAATGAAAAATAATGGATAAATATATTATTTGTCCCCAGTGTAGTATGCACCTCAAACACATATTTTTAAATGCTGTTAGTCTTTTCTCTGTGCTTATATTGATTTTTCAGTACACACTAGCATAGAACAGAACTGACAAAACATTACTGTTAAGAAGTCACAGTGGTAAGGGAAGAGAGTACTTCCTCAATCTCCAGACTGGTTTGGGTTTATAGAAGATGGGGTTTGTCATATGGGGTTTATTCATCTTTTCATCTCATTTTGTATTTGACCCATCTTCCAAGGTACTAAAATTAGTGACTTGCTCTATTCTTTTATTTCTAATAAAAAATCTAAAGCTGAACTGGCCAGCCATGACAAAACAAAGAGAGAAAAAATCTCAAAATGAAGAACAAACAAAACTGGACTATGGTCAGTAGAAGAAAAAGACAAACTGAATGACGGGCATGTTGCCTTGCATAAAACAAGGCGTCTTTGGCGCTAAATATAGAAGAAACTAAAGCCGAAGTGGCCAGTCATGACAAATAGAGAGAGAAAATCTCAAAATGAAGAACAAAACAAACAGGACTATGGCCAGTAGAAGGAAAAGGCAAACTAAATGACAGACATTTTGCCTGTACAAAACAAGGCGTCTTTGACGCTAAATATAGAAGAAACTAAATAAAAGAACTAAAGATAAAATCTAAAATAATCTATAAAAACTAACATTCAAATCTAAAACTAAAAACAATAAAAGAAAATAAGAAACACCAATGCAATTAATACTACTACAACTGAGAACCACAGAATATTTCTATAAACAATTACGAGTTTGACATCTCTTGTTTGTAGTAATTTTTTCGTTTTAAGTTTGACTTGAATATTCGATTTAATTTTTAATCGTTTTGAGATTTATTTATTCATTTATATTAGCACCTGTTATCTCTATTGTATATGATCGTTTATTTTAATTTATATTCGTTTTGGGTTTCGTTTAGTCTTTATAAGTAATCCTTGGTCGTTTTGACTTTAAATTATTAGGAATTTATTTCTGCTGGTCTTAAGCTTAATATGGCTCTTTACTTTTCCTTGAAAACCTTCCTTTTCCGAAAGCTTACATACCCTGCAAGTTTCAACTTATTACCCTTTGCTGTTCCTTAGATATTGTTGATATGATGCACAAAGTTTATTTTAATAAATTCCAATTTGTTTTTGATTGCCAAAGTTTTGGTTAATATAATGAATATTTCCCCAGTTTATCATGTCTCTGGTGTATTAATATCTAATTCTAATTTCATAGTTCTAATCAGTGTTTTTTTATTTATTTCAACATCCCCACAACATTCCGGGAAAGTTCCAAATAAATGTCATTAACTGTTCCTGGAATATTTCAGATACACCTTTCCGACAACTGAGATGCACATAGTATCTTTTGATTGAATATTCTGACCCTTAGCTGGTCCTAAGGTATTGTAAATATACACTGTTGATAACCTGGATGCACATAGTGTCTTTTGATTTAGTTTAAAATCCTGCTAAGCATTCTCAGAATGTTCAAGCACTGTTCAACATACCCTGAAAGTGTCAACCAAATACCTTCAGCCATTCCTGAGATATTGCTGATGTGCCCTTTCAACAAACAGCATGCAATAGTGTATTTTGTCTTTGTTCCATATCCCTTGACATTCTCTGAAAGTAGTCACGAGTAAACGTAATACCGGTTGCAAGCAGACACAGTCGGAAGTAGTCTCTGTTGCAGTATAGCCAGTTGCATTTACAGCTGCAGTAGTAGTAGAAGTAGTGGCCCCAAAAGTTTCAAGTTTATACCCATACCTGTTCCTAAGATATTGCAGAGATGTCTTTTTGACAACTTGGATACAGAGTGTCTTTTGATTTAGCTCAACGTACCCATATATTCACCAAAACTTCACCTCAATACCCTTGATTCTTTTGTATGCACCAACAATCAAGCATTCCCCCACCCCTCCAAATGATAAATCCTGCATGTTAAAAATAGAGAAAGTGGGCAATTTACAAGTCATGCCTTGGGGGGCTGAGGGGGCACGACATCCACAGGGACAGAGCTATTAGATCTTGTGACTATTTCGAATAAAATGGCTTTTTGATATTTCTACCAGTGTAAAGGGGAGCATTTAAAAGGGCAAGAGGAGGGGCGACTGGTAACTTTCTGTTTTTTCTTCAGCTTTCCTCTCAACATAATTTTGAAGTTATAACTTTATACCCTCAGCCATTCCTTAAATATTGCTCTTGTACCCTTCTGACAGCCCTTCTACATAAAGTACGTTTTAATTTTATTTGACATAACTTTCAACAATTTCTAAAGGTTTTACCTCAATACCCCTAACATTTTTGGAGACTCCGGATAAACTTCCCCCTTATATATAAACAAAGAGAACTTAAGTAATCTACAACACTTGCCCCTGGGATGTAGGGGGGTTTTTCCATCTCGAAAAGCATAGTTATTTGACTTTTTGACTACGGTATTTGAGGGCTATTCCAAAATCTTGATCTAATTTCTTTGAGGACATTGCAGCTAAAACCACCATCTACCATTTTTTACGTCCCCCTCACCATGCCCTGAATGTTTGAACTTAATACCTTCAACCAATCTTAAGATATTGCAAATATGCCTTTTTGAAAAATTAGATGCACATAGTATCTACTGATTTCGTTAAACATGCCCCTCAACATTCTTCAAAGTTTTGCCTTAATACATATAACCTTTTTGAACACAATCAGAATCAAACATTCGCCCTTTTTCTAACAACAAGTCCCACAGTTAAAAAGGGTAAATGGTCTAATTTACCATACTTGCATTGGGGGGCATTGCATCCCTGGATGCATAGTTACTAGAGCTTTAGCCTGTTTTGAACAAAATCACTTTCTCAAAATTTTAATCAGTGTTGAGGGGAAAGGGCATCTTAAATGGGCAAGGGGGCTTGTAGTCGCTTTATCACTTTTCAACATACCCTGCAAGTTTCAACTTATTACCCTTTGCTGTTCCTTAGATATTGTTGATATGCCCTTTTGACAACCAGTATGCAAACAGTATGTTTTTATTGTATTTGGCATTCTTCTCCAAAGCTGTGGATGGTCATATCATTCCCATGGGCATAATTATTTGACCTTTAGACAATTTTGAACAATATGGCTATTCTGGAATTTTGATTGAATGTTTTTGGAGAGAGGGAGGCAAAAGAGGGCATGGGAGGGGGCTAGAAGCCATCCAACGCCCTTAAAACATCCCCGTCAACATGTCCTAAAATTTCAACTTAATATCCTCAGCTGTTCTTATGATAGTGTAAATCTGCTTTTTGATAAACAGGATGTATATAGTGTAGATAATTTCGGAGACCACACTCCCTTTCCATGATGATAAATAAATAAAAGTTCAAATAGGGATCAAATCCTTTTGATAGACGGTGATTTCACCAACAGTGATAAAAATTTACAAAAAATACTAGATATTTCGTCACATATGCAGTGACCGTCTTCAGTAGTAAAACTAAACTAAAAAAAATAAAAACAATAGTTTATATAAGAAATAAAATAAAACTACATATTGTTTAATAATCTAATTCTTTTCAAAGCAGAAGCGGAACCTAGTCTCTTTGACCTTCTTGGAACTGGTTCATTAGCGTTGAATGAACTAACACTTGGACAGAGGTTAACTACATTGGGTGAATTGAACTTCACTCTATCAGATTTTAATAAATTATTGTAGATATTGCAGTGAATTTGGATTGAACTCTATCTATGATAATTTATTAAAATTTGATAGAGTAAAGTTCCATTCACCTAGTGTAGTTAACCTATGTCCAAGTGTTAGTTCATTAAAACAAATGAGCTGGTTCCAAGAAGGTCAAAGAGGCTAACTTCCGTCTTTATACCAAGGATGTCATTTGCAGTCTCTATTATTGCAGAAGTAGTAGGTTCAGGTAAGTGATCAATCTATTCCACAGTTGTGAGGGTGGTGAACAAATATACTCAGCATGTCCTACAGTTTTGTAGACAGGCCAGTAGTATAACCGTACTTTTTGGTGGGGTAGCAGAGAAGTTTTGTTCAGAATCTGGAAATCTTTGTCATCTTAAGAAGTTGTTTTAACCTTAGCTTGAGTTTAGACATCAGCAGCATATGGTCCGAGTCAAAGTCTCCTCCAGGTAGTGAAAAAGTGTCTGTTACTGATGACTTTTATTATCTGGATATTGCAATATAGTCGATCATGTTTTTGTCATCACATCGGGTGATATCCATGTAACCTTTTGTTGGTGTCTGTGCTTGAAAGCAGTGTTGGTGATACATAGTTTATTCCCTCTGCAGAAGCCAATTAGCCATTCTCCTCTTACATTAAGATTAATTTAAAAAACTTTTTCCACAAAATAAGTTTTTGAAAGAAAAGTGAAGAACTCCATTAAACAAAAATGAGCAAAAATAAAATCAAATAATCTACCAAGTGTGAAACTACCATAAATCAGCATCGATAAATAAATGAAACCCAAAACGAACCGAAATTACAATAAATAATCGAGTCAAACTCAAAACGAGCAGAAATTAACATAAATTGGGCGCAAAACCCCTATGCCTTCCCAAGGCCAGAACAAAATTTGCACTTTACTGAAAAAAATACAAATGAATGTGCACTGTCAGTTTAATATACATATACTGATATTTAGTAATCAAAATGTTAAAATTATTTGATTTATTAAAGTTATAAAAGTAAAAACATTTATATTTTTTCTATTTGATTAAATGGATACCCATTTTGTTCAACGTAGTTGAACGTTCTGGAAGTTAGGTCTTTTAGGATGATAACCCCCTCAGAGCCCTCAGTGCAAGGGTTTTAAGTTATGTCCTGGGGGCATATAAGGTTTATATAGGAAGATGTTGTGTAAATCATAGGCAGGACAATCGCGCTGCCTTAGTAAAGAACGGGGACACTCGAGAACGAGGCAAGAAACTTTGTGGAAAAAGTGTTTTAAATTAATCTTAATGTAAGAGGAGAATGGCTAATTGACTTCTGCAGAGAGAATAAACTATGTATCACCAACACTGCTATTTGGGGTTTGGGGGGGGAGGTACCTAGGTTAGGTTAGGTTAAGTATTTAATATATGGTATGCTTTGCCATACTAGATTTTAAAATATTGTATTGACTTTGCAGCCAGTTGAACTTTTGAACTGAAAATGTGAAGCATACCACGGCGGAATGGGGCAGACACGAGAATTAGCCTGAATGGAAAGGGAAGGGGGACGGCAAACTCCTATTTGTATAATTCGAGGGCACCCATATCCTGCACAAAGTAATTGTATAGCAATTTTTAACAACATACACCCTTTGAAAACTTTTGACACAAATAATACTGTTTAATTTAGTTTCATACCTCCTCTAGTTGACCTGAAATGAAAAACTTGATACCATTCGCAAAAATATCTGTTTACTTTCTTTGATAGCTTGGATACACTTACGCTATTTTGATTTGGTTAAATCTTAAGAGCAGACATGGGAGGGTTGGCGTGTGAGGGTGGGAGTAGAAGGGGAATTAGTTGCCCTCAAATCACTTTCGACTATTAAAAAGGGCATCAGCCCTTTCTATTTTCAATCGAATGAGCCCTTTTCGAAGTTCCCATGACAATTCCTTCGATACGAAGTGCCCTGGTCTAAACAACAACAAGAAAAAATAATAGATTATACCCACTTCGATCTTTACTATAAAAATGTCAACCCTTCCAATCCCTTTCGACTATTAAAAAGGGCACTAGGCCTTTCGATTTCCAATTGAATGAGCCCTTTTAGAAACGACAACGCTTTCTATAAACACCTTATATGCCCCCAGGGCATAAATTACAACCCTTACCCTAAGGTCTGTTAGGGTGGTTGTCATCCTCTAAGACCGAATTTCCAAAACTTTCAACTACGTTAAACAACATAGCCATCTCAAAGTTTTGATTGGATGTGTTTGGGGAAATGGTGGGCGTGAGAGGGGTGTTAGTCACCTTCCAATCCCTTTCGACTATTAAAGAGGGCATGAGCAACTCGAATTTCCAATTGAATGACCGCTTTTCGAAGTTTCTACGAAAACATCTTCGATACGAAGTGCCCTGCTCTAAAGCAAACAATTAATAAATAATACATTGTGCCAACATCGTTCTTATACGCCCCGAAGGTATAACTTAAAACCCTTGCCCCAAGGGTTGTGAGGGAGTGTCCTCTTTACTTAGTCCCCGTTTCTTGTCTCGTTCTCGAGTGTCCCCGTTCTTTACTTAGGCAGCGCAATCGTCCTGCCTATGATTTATACAACAACTTTCTATATAAACCTTATATGCCCCCAGGGCATAACTTACAACCCTTGCACTGAAGGCTCTGAGGGGATTATCATCCTAAAAGACCTAATTTCAAGAACGTTCAACTACGTTGAACAAAATGGATATATTAAAATTTTGATTGGATGTGTTTTGGAAAATGGTGGGAGTGAGAGGGGCGTTAGTCGCTATCCAATCAATTTGAATTATTAAAAAAGGCACTAGCCCTTTCAATTTAAAATTGAATGAGCCTTTTTGAAGTTTCTACGACAACACTTTCAATAAAAACTTTATATGCCCCAGGGCATATATGTTTGGATGTGTTTGGATTGGATGTGTTTGACTATTAAACGGCGGCAGCCCCTTCAATTTCCAATTGAATGAGCCCTTTTTGATGTTTTTGAAACATCGCTTTCTATAAGAAAACCTTACATGCCCCCAGGGCATAACTGACAACCCTTGCCCTGAGGGCTGTGGGGGAGGGGTTGCCATCCTTAAAGACCTAATTTCCAAAACTTTCAAATACGTCGAATAAAATGGCTATCTAAAAATTTTGATTGGATGTGTTTGGGGAAAAGGTGGGCGTGAGAGGGGGGTTAGTTGCCTTCAATTCACTTTCGACTATTAAAAAGGGCACTAGCCATTTGAATTTCCAATTGAATGAGCCTGTTTTGAAGTTTCTACAACAACGCCTTCTATGAAAACCTTATATGCCCCCAGGGCATAACTTAAAATCCTTACCCTGAGGATTGTGGGGGAGTGTCCTACTCAAAAAACATATTTTCTATCTTGAAATGACCTACGCTGAACATAATGGCTATTTAAAATATTGACTGGATGTGTTTGGAGAAAAGATGGGCGTGAGAGGGGGGTTAGTTGCCTTCAAATCACTTGCGACTAACAAAAAGAGCACTAGCCCTTTTGAATTTCCAATCGAATGAGCCCTTTTTCAAGTTTCTACTATTACTACTACTACTACTACTACTAACAACTCACCGCAGCAGCAAGCCGCCTGAGGCCAACACAGCTACGCACACTCCTCCTCTACCCCAAACTATTCAATGCCTCCCTTTTTACACACGCCCACGAAGTTCCCATTTCCTTTAAATCTTTCTTTATGACGTCCTCCCACCCCAGACGGGGACGACCTGCTTTCCGTTTAGCCCTAGATGGTTGGCCAAAAAGAGCAATCTTAGGCAATCTGTCATCCTTCATTGGCACAACGTGCCCTAGCCACCTCAACCTTTCTTTCATTATAGCCCTAGAGAGCGGTATTGAACCACATTTTTCGTATAGCCTATTGTTTGAGATACGGTCAGTCAGCCGGGTACCCAGAACAGCTTCTAATATTCTAATCTTGGTTTGCAGACTTATCTTCCTATTCTTCCAGACTTTTTTTTAACTGTGAAAAACACCCTGAGCCTTGGCTATTCTATTTTTTAAATCTTCACTGCTCCCACCATCTTTACTAATAATACTACCAAGGTAAGTGAAGCTGCCCACCTGATCAATCTTTTCATTACCCAACGTCACCTTTTCATCTTCACTTATCCCTAGCCTTAGTGACTTAGTCAGGTGTTTGAAAACTCAGGCACTTCTCAATTATTAGCCTAAGAGTGAAAATTTGGTCTTCACATCCTCTACCTTTTCTAAAACCGTCCTGCTCTTCTCTTAAAACTTTGACTACGGCATCTCTCAGTTTAAAAAGTATCATATTACGAAGTAATTTACTACCTACAGAGACCAGACTAACGCCTCGATAATGACCACACTCACTTTTATCACCTTTCTTATAAAGTGACTTAATTAATGTTTTCCTAAAATCGTTAGGTACTTCCCCTTTTTCAAAAATCATATTCATAATCTTCAATAACCTATTTCTAACCTCAGAGCCACCATATTTAAGAAACTCATTTACCACCCTATCAGCTTGCACTGAGGGCTCTGAGGGGGTAATCATCCTAAAATACCTAATTTCCAGAACGTACAACTACGTTGAACAAAATGGACATCTCAAAATTTTGATTGGATGTGTTTAGGAAAATGGTGGGTGTGAGAGGGGCGTTAATTGCTATCCAATAACTTTCAACTATTAAAAAACGCACTAGCCCTTTCAATTTTAAATTGAATGAGCTCTTTTGAAGTTTCTACGACAGCGCTTTCGATACAAACTTTATATGCCCCAGGGCATAACTTACAACACTTGCACTGATGGCTCTGAGGGGGTTATCATCCTAAAACAACCTAATTTCCAAAACTTTAAACTATGTTGAACAAAATGGATATCTCAAAATTTTAATTCGATGTGTTTGGGAAAATGGTGGGCGAGAGAGGGGCGTTAGTCGCTATTCAATCACTTTCAACTATTAAAAAAGGCACTAGCCCTTTCAATTTCCAATTGAATGAGCCCTTTTGAAGTTTCTACGACAACGCTTTCAATAAAAACTTTATATGCCCCCAGGGCATAACTTGCAACCCTTGCCCTGAGGGCTGTGGGAGAATGGGTTATTATCCTTAAAGACCTAATTTCCAAAACTGTCAACTGCGTTGAATAAAATATATATCTAAAAATTTTGATTGGATGTGTTTGGGGAAAAAATGGGCGTGAGAGGGGAATTAGTTGCCCTCAAATCACTTTCGACTATTAAAAAGAGTACTAGCCCTTTGAATTTCAAATCGAATGAGCCCTTTCTATAATTTCTACGACAAAGATTTCAATAAAAACCGTATATGCCCCAGGGCATAACTTATAATCCTTGCCCTGAGGGGGAGTGTCCTCCTCAAAAATATGTTTTCTGTCTGGAAATCAACTACGCTGAACAAAAAGGCTATCTCAAAATTTTTATTGGATGTGTTTGGGGGAATGATGGGCGGGGGGGGGGGGCTAGTTTCCCTCCAATCACTTTCGACTATTAAAAAGGGCACTAGCCCTTTGAATTTCCAGTCGAATGAGCTTTTTTTGAAGTTTCTACGACAACGCCTTCTTTAAAAACCTTATATACCACCAGGGCACAACTTAAAACCCTTGCCCTGAGTGCTGTGGGGGAGTGCCCTCCTCAAAAACATTTTCTATCTGGAAATCAACTACGCTGAACAAAATGGCTATCTCAAAATTTGGATTGGATGTGCTTGCGGGAATGATGGGCTTGGGGGGCTAGTTACCCTCCAATCCAGTGCCAGAATAACTGGCACTGGCAACCATGGGTGAAATAACTAAGGAAAATATATTTTGTCATTTCACTAGTTTTGAATAAGATTTGGATATTTTTTTGGGATATTTTTTGAAACCAGATTTATAATTGTGACTTTCCAAGTAAGTAAATATTTTTTTTTCCAGTTAAGAGGAGCCATATACTAGGAACCAGGTGTGTCTATTGGATGCGCACGCGCTGATTGCGTGATTTTCGGCCGCGCAGCGTTGCCATTCTTGTTTGTGAGTTTGGTTTTCGGGCGAAAAAAAGGTTAAAATCAGCGTGTGTATATGTTTATGTTTCTTCTGAATTAGTGAAGTCCTGTGGACTGCGTGGATCGCTTGGGACCAAGCATAAGAGGGGAGAGAACCTGCCGGAAGCGCCGTATTGGTACCTGCCGGTTAATTAGCCTTAAATTGCAGGGAACAGGTGAACAGGTCTTGACGCTTCCCTTGCTCCCGGTGATCTCTTGCTCCTGAGGTTTCCCTGATGCTTCCTTGATGTAGATGGCGGTGAGAGCGCTTTGAAAAAGCTGCCTCCGACTTCTTAGTTTAGCTAGTCCAGTGCTATTTTTATCGGGATTCCTGCTGTGATAGTGAAAGTAACCAAATACTTGCTGTTCCTGACTTTGCTTAGTGCAATCATCATGCAAATTAAATACGAAAAACCGGCCCTAATGAAGATTCAATCACCGGATTTATCAGTGGCACCATCTACCTTTTGTAACTTGTGGCTATTTGGACTCTTAAAGAAACCACCAGTGCGCACTGAGATAGCTCGCTACTTAGAGCCACCAGAGTGCTCTCGCTTATCGGACTGCTTGAATAAGCGAACCCACCGTGGCAAACGAGGAGGAAAAAGGAAACGCCAAATGAGAATCCCGGTGCATATCTCCCGCAGGAGAAAGACAAAGGACCGGCCGACGAGGACGAGTAACCTAGTCGTAATCCGTTGCGCTCCTCCTCACGATACTCCACCCCTACTTGTTCCCTGGTTTATAGAGAATGTTAACTGCAGTGCTTCGGAACCTACTCCTCCAAATTTACGTCCGGAGCGATTCTCAGCAAAATACAAACTTCCGAATATGCTAATGTGTAACGCTCGATCTTTGAACAATAAAATGGACGAGCTTAAGGTGTTAATTAAGCAGAATAACGTACCCATTGCAATTATCAGCGAGTGTTGGGACATTACTGAGGAAACTGCACGGATTAAAGGTTACAGAAACTACCTCAACACTCAACGTGACCGAGGCATTGACCGTCGCGGAGGTGGCGTAGGACTTTATATACGTGACGACCTACCATCAAAACTGTTAAGTAGCCCCAATGATTCAAGCCATGAGATTGTGTGGGTGGAGTGCAGACCGGCGCATCTGTCACGAAGATTCTCCTGCTTAATAGTTGCGTCAGTGTACTATCCAGAAAGCGCTGGGAACAGAAAAGAACTTATTGAGCACATACAAGTGTTCGTCGACAGAATGCGCCACAAGTACACTTCCCTTGCGTTTGTGATTGCTGGCGATTTCAATCAGACCAGTCGTCAGTGGGTCTCAAGCGTTTTGGATATGAAAGAAGTAGTGAACATTCCGACTCACCAAAGTGGCAGTACTCTTGACATGATCTTTACGAACTTGGCAGATCTTTATAAAGCTCCCCGATCTCTAGGTCCCCTTCAGAATTCTGACCATTTTATAATTTTCTGGGAAGCACAAGCAAGTATCCCACGACCGAAACGAACAAAAACCACAATTCGGCCCATCACAATGTCTTCAATAGCTCAATTCGGTCGCTGGATTGGTACTTACGATTTTGAGGACATTTGTGCAGAGGCCGACATTAATGTCAAAGTCAGCAAACTGAACAGCCTTCTGTTGGAAAAGTTCCATGATTTTTTTTCCAATAAAAGTTATTACAGTTTGTGACACTGACAAACCATGGATCACCCGCGAACTCAAGCAGATGATAAAAACTCGCTGTAGTCTCCACAAAGCTGGAGATCAAGCGGCTGCAGCCAGTTTGCGTAACAGAATTGTGAAGTTAAACAGACTAGCCCAAAGACAGTATGTAAAAGAGAAAATAACGCCATTACTGCACACTGACCCTCACAGATGGCACTCCTCGGTCAAAACCCTTGCAGGGAAATCAACGCCAAAGGACCTGAGACTACTCAAAGATGACGGCACACTGACATCAGCTACTGAAGTGAACAATTTTTTCTCCGGCATATGCACCACATACCCATCAATCACAAACTCAGAAATTGAGAGTATCATTGCTGCCACCGGGACTGATGAGATATGTGAAGTATCTGAATATGCCGTCTTTAAGGAACTTCAGAAACTGAAAGTAAACTGTGCGTCTTACCCTGGTGAACTCCCTGTCAAGTTGTTACGCGAGTTCTCCATCTTTCTCGCAAAGCCACTCAGCTCTATTATTAACCAGTGTTTTCGCGAACAAGTGTTCCCCAGTGTTTGGAAGAGAGCTTATGTGCGCGTCATTCCAAAAGTGAAAAACCCGAAATCTTGCGATCAACTCCGCCCAATTTCGATAGTTCCGAACCTGTCTAAGGTAGCGGAATCATTTATATATCGTGAACTTATGTCACAAGTCCAGGGCTCTCTTGATCCATACCAATACGGGTGCTTGAAAGGTAGTAGTACAACTGTTTATCTTGTGCGTCTGTATCACCTTATTGTTGAATGGCTTGACCAAGGAGGAACAATTGTAGATCTCCTCCTAGCCGACTATAGAAAAGCCTTCGACTTGATACGCCATTATACTGCAGTGAACAATCTGAAGGTTATGGGAGCTTGCAGACATATTCTCTTATTAATAATAGATTTCTTACGCGACCGACTACAGAGTGTATATGGTCTCTACCCGGGTGATACTGATTCGGAATGGTCTGAGCTTACGTGTGGTGCCCAACAAGGCACTAAACTCGCTGCATTGTTGTTCTTGGCAGTGACCAACTTCGTCCTTGCCGATTTTGACGAACGGTTCAAATTCGTAGATGACCTTTCCACCCTCTTAAAATACCTCATTGAGAAGTCTCGAACCGTTCCCCAGTTCAGTGAATCATTTATCGACAACTTTAGAGACCAGTGTTCTGAAAACAGCCTCCGAATCAACGAAACGAAAACCAAAATTCTTCGATTTAACCCTCTCAAAAGGGATTTTCAGTGCCCCCCTCCACCATACCAAAGCGTATCGTCGGCAGTTATTCTCGGTGTTACGTTCAGCGTTGACTGTTCGTTTAGCCTCCACGTCCAAGAGGTAGTGAAAAAGGCGAACTGTGCCATGCGTACCCTTTTACTGATGCGAAGATTTGGTTTTTCAGTGCCGCAATTGAAAACAGCCTACCTGACATATATTCGCCCGATATTAGAGTATGCGTGGCCTGTATGGGGTCCACAGGTTCAGAACACTGCCTATATGAGCGAAGTACTCGAATCAGTCCAGAAAAGAGCGGTGAAGGCCATACAGTCTGATCAGTACACCGATTACGAATCAGCACTGTCTCAACTAAATTTGCCGTCACTCCGCGATCGCCGTTTTCAACTTATCTGTAAATTTGGCCAGTTTCTTCTGACAAGTGATAAACACAGAAATATATTACCCTCAATGCTCACAAAAAAAGTAACTACAAGATCAAAAGCAACAAAGCTAGCCCAGCCCAAGTGTCGCACTAATCGCTTCAGCAATTCGTTTGTGCCTTTTTATGTTTCTGTCTACAATAAGTGACATGTGCATTCATTTTTTTGTGTCTTTGTTTACTTTGTAAATAATAGCGCGATTTAGTCGGGATTTAAACCCTGACTACGAAAGCTTTTATGTTAATAAATGATTCTGATTCTGATCACTTTCGACTATTAAAAAGGGTACTAGCCCTTTGAATTTCCAATCAAATGAGCCTGTTTAGAAGTTTCTACGACAACGCCTTCTATAAAAACCTTATATGCCTTCCCAGGGAATAACTTAAAACCCTTGACCTGAGGGTTTTGGGGGAGTGTCCTCTTCAAAAACATATTTTCTATCTGGAAATCAACTACACTGAACAAAATGGCTGTCTCAAAATTTTGATTGGATGTGCTTGGGGGGATGATGGGCGTGGAGGAGGGCTAGTTGCCCTCCAATCACTTTCGAATATTAAAAAGGGCACCAGCTACTCCAATTTCCAATCGAATGAGCCCTTTTCGAAGTTTCTACGACAACTCCTTCGATACGAAGTGCTCGGGTATGGAGAGAAAAAAAAACACATTGTGCCCACATCGTTCTTTACTTAGGCAGCGCTAGCGCGCTGCCTATGATGCCTCAACTCCCAACTGCCATGGCTACTCCCCACTATTATGTTGAAGTCACACATGACAATTAGTATATTGATTTTGATTGGATGCATTCGGGGGAAAAGGGGATGCATTCTGAGCTCAAAATTTTGACTGGATGCATTTTGGTAAAAAAAGAGCCATGGGGGGGGGGCTCCAATCACTTTGAATTCTTAAAAAAAGATAACTAGAACTTTCAATTTCCAACCAAATGTGCCTCCTCCAACGTTAGTATGACCACCCCTTCAATAAAAACCTTATGAGAGGCAACGCTATAGCGTTACCTATAGTAAAGGCCATACGGCTCCAATGTTTTATTATTTATTTATTTATTATTTTTTCTTTTTCCCAGAGGCACTTCATATGGAAGGGATTGTCGTAAAAACTTTAAAGAGGGCTCATTCGATTGGGAATCGAAAGTTCTAGTGCCCTTTTTAAAGGTCAAAAGTGATAAAAAGGCAACAAACAACCCATCCACGCCCAACACGGCCAATCAAAATTTTGAGATAGCCATTTTGTTCTACATAGTTGATTTCCAGATAGAAATTATGTTTTTGAGGATGACACTCCCCCACAGCCCTCAGGGAAAGGGTTGTAAATTATGTCGTGGGGGCATATAAGCTTTTTATAGAAACTTCAAAAAGAGCTCATTCGATTGGAAATTCAAAGGGCTAGTGCCCATTTTAATAGCCGAAAGTGATTGGAGGGCAACTAGCCCCCCTCTCACGACCACGTTTTCCCCAAACACATCCAATCACAATTCTGAGATGGCCATTTTGTTCAACGTGATTGAAAATTCCAGAAATACGGTCTTTAAGGATGACACCCCCCCCCCCTCGCCCCCCACAGCCCTCAGGGCAATGGTTGTAAGTTATGCCACGGGGGCATATAAGGTTTTTATAGAAAGCGTTGTCATAGAAACTTCAAAAAGGGCTCATTCGATTGTAAATTTAAATGGCTAGTGTCCTTTTTATTAGTCAAAAGTGATTGGAAGGCAACTAACACCCCTTTCACGCCCACCATTTCCCCAAATACATCCAATCAAAATTTTGAGATAGCGATTTTGTTCAACGTAGTTGAAAGTTCTGGAAATTATATCTTTGAGCATGACACTCCCACTTAAGGTCTTGATGGCAAGGGTTATAAGTTATGCCTTGGGGGCATATATGGTTCTTATGGAAGGAATGCTTGTATAAACTTCAGAGAGGGCTCATTTGACTGGGAATTGAAAGTTCTAGTTCACTTTTTAAGCGTCAAAAGATACTGGAGTGTAACTAGACCCCCCCACGCCCGACTTTCCCGAATGCATCCGATAAAAACTTTAAGATAACTATTTTGTTTAAAAAAAAGTTCAAAGATCCTATAACAAAAACTCCGGTGTCGACAGAACCCCCCAGGGCCCGGGAAAGGCGTTGTAAGTAATGCCCTGGGGGCATAAATGGTTCTTATGGAAGGGATGCGTGTATAAACTTCAAAGAGGGCTCATTTAATTGAAAATTAAAAGTTCTGGTTCACTTTTTAAGAGTCAAAAGAGATTGGAGGGCAACTAGCCCCCCCCTCCCTCCACACCCTTTTTCTCAAACCCATCTGATAGCCATTTCAATTTCCAATCGAATGAGCCCCTTTTGAGGTTTCTATGACAACGCGTTCTATAAGAACCTTATATGCCCCCAGGGCATAACTTACAACCCTTGTCCTAAAGGCTTTGGGAGGGGGTTGTCATCCTCAAAGACCTAATTTCCAGAACTTTCAACTACGTTGAAAAAAAATGGCTATCTTAAAATTTTGATTGGATGTGTTTAGGGAAAAGGTGGGGGTGAGGAGGCTTAGATGCCCTCCAATCACTTTTAACTATTAAAAAGGACACTAGCCCTTTAATTTCCAATCGAATGAGCCTTTTTTGAAGTTTCTACGACAACACTTTCTATAAAAAAACTTTATATGCCCCCAGAACATAAATTACAACCCTTACCCTGAGAGCTTTGGGGGAGTGTCCTCCTAAAAAAAAAAAATTTCTATCTGGAAATCAATTACACTGAACAAAATGACTATCTGAAAATTTTGATTTGATGTGTTTCGGGAAATGGTGGGCGTGGAAGGGGTGTTAGTTGCCTTCCATTCACTTTCGATTATTAGAAAGGGCACAAGCCACTGCAATTTCCAATTCAATGAGCCCTTTTCGAAGTTTCTATGGCAACTTATTCGATACGAAGTGCCCTGGTATAAAGAAAAAAAATAATAAATAATACATTATGCTAACATCGTTCTTATATACCATCAGGACATAACTTAAAACCCTTGCCCCGAGGGTTGTGGGGGAGTGACCTCCTCAAAAACATACTTTCTATCTAGAAATCAACTACGCTGAACAAAATGACTATCTCAAAATTTTGATTGGACGTGTTTTGGGAAATGGTGGGCGTGGAAGGGGTGTTAGTTGCCTTCCAATCACTTTCGACTATTAAAAAGGGCACAAGCCACTCCAATTTCCAATTGAATGAGCCCTTTTGGAAGTTTCTACGACAACTTCTTCGATACGAAGTGCCCTGGTCTAAAGGAAAAAAATAATAAATAATACATTGTGCCAACATGGTTCTTATATGCCCCCATTCCATAACTTAAAACCCTTGCCCTGAGGGTTGTGGGGGAGTGACCTCCTCAAAAACATATTTTCGATCTGGAAATCAACTACACTGAACAAAATGGCTATCTCAAAATTTTGATTGGATGTGTTTGTGGGAATGATGGGTATAGGGGGGGGGGCGAGTTGCCCTCCAATCATTTTCGACTATTGAAAAGGGCACTAGCCACTCCAATTTCCAATCTAATGAGCCCTTTTCGAAGTTTCTACGACATCTCCTTCGATACGAAGTGCCCTGCTCTAAGACCACAAAAAAAAAATTACATTGTGCCAACATCGTTCTTTACTTAGGCAGCACTATTGCGCTACCTATGTTTTGTATCTGCTGAGCTTAAGTTTAAAATTGCCTTTACTTTTCTTCGAAAAACTTATTTTTCAGAAAGTTTTTTTTTATTACTTTATTAACAATGGGCAAGTTACATAACTTACAGCCCTTGCCCACGGGCTGCAGGGAGTTTTATCAACCTAGGAAACATAGTTTTTTTGGCCTTCCATACAGCCATTTGACCGCTTCCATAAAAACCTTATATATTAGCAATGGAAAATTAGCAAAACTTATAGAACTTGTCCCAGGGGCTGGGGGGTGTCAACCCTGGAGACATCATTATAATGTCTATGGATTATTTTGAATAAAATGGCTATTTCAAAATTTTGATCAGATCCATTTGGAGGAAAAAGTAGGTGGGAGTGGTGAGTAGCCCTGCAATTACTTTTGACTCTTAAAAGAGAACTAGAACTTTTGAATTTCCAATCAAATGGACCTCCTCCAGAGTTAATACAACCAAACCTTCTATAAAACCATATGTGTTAACAATTGACAACTTGCATAACTTACAACCCTTTCCCATATGCTGTGGGGGTTTTGTCAACCCTAGACATTGGTTGCAAGTATAGAACTAATATTCTATAAGGTTGCATGTATACAAAACATTCTACATTGGTTGCATGTATAGAATCCTAAGTTCCCTTAGCCATGATTACTCCCTACTTGATATCAGTAGCCTACTTCAATTGATATGAAAATGAAGCTACAAGGAAATGTGAGTATTGTTGGTGACTCTCATCTCCCAAATATTCAATGGGTTGATGGATTTGGTTTTTCTAAAAATAGTTTAATGAAACCATTCCTAGAGTGTCTGTTTAATAATTCTTTGTACCAAGCAGTTAGCTTCCTGACAAGATGTAGAAATGGTCAAAACCCCTTGCTGCTTGATCTTCTACTAGCACAAGACCAAGAGTCTATAATAAGCACAGACCCCCAACCCCTGTTTAGTGCTAGTGACCACATTACAATAAGTTGCAGTTTTAGACTATATCCCAAAAGACTAGAATTTAAAAAACATGTGTACACTGATTGCAATCTAATTTGTCAGGAACTGACTCAATGTGATTGGTCTTTAATAAAACCATTCCTGGGGTGCCTGTTTAATCATTCCAGTCATGGGCGCCCATAAGCTGAATTCCAGGGGGGGGCAAACCTCATCTAATTGGCACTTTTAATGCTATATAATAGAAATCTCAAAACAAAAACATAAACATAAGGCAGCATCATTCAGCCAGGAGGGGTGGCGTTAGCCCCACCCCCCTGCCCCCCCCATATGGACGCCCATGATTCCAGTCAGTTAATTTCCTGACAAGATGTAGAAATGGTCAGAACCCCTTGCTGCTTGATCTTTCACTAGCAAAAGACCAAAGGCCTATAATCAGCATTGACCCCCAACCCCCATTTAGAGCTAGTGATCACATTGTGATAAGTTGGAGTTTAGACTGTATCCCAAGAGACTAGAATTCACAGAAGATGTGTACACTGATTACAGTTAAATTTGTCAGGAACTAGCTTAATGTGATTGATTTTTCATCAAGAATACAGATAAGGAAGAGTAATGGTGAACTATGAAAGAAATATTATTGAAAGCTATTAAAGATCACTCTTCTATAAAATGGAAAGGAAAACCTCCCATATATTATAGAAGAATTTCAATAGGCTAGGAACAGGAAAAAGAAATACTGGAAGCTGTACATAAAGAATCAAAACCAGGCGAACAATTACATGAAATAGAGGCAGGTGTGTAACAAGCTGAGAAGTCTCACCAGAAACATCACCAAGAAATATGAGAAATCAGTGGCAGCTGCAACAAAAACCAATCCCAGGAAATTTTGGAGGCATGCATCATTGAGTGAGTGTGGAAGGCATTTTGTCACTCAATTTGTACAAGATGGCTTGAAAATCTGCAACCCAAGCGAGACAGTTAATGAGCTAAATAAGCAGTTCATCTCAGTATTCACTTTCTGAAATTCTAAAAAGCATGTCACCCAGTGATATTATTAGATTAGAAGTAGAGACTTGACTAAAAAAGATTAATCCTAATAAATCAACAGGTCCTGATGGAGTACCCTTCTGGCTTTTAAATGATGACAAATGCAGTATATCTCATCTCTCACCCTACTTTTCCAAAAATCCCTAAATACAAAATCTATCCCACAATATTGGAAGGGTGCTTACGTTACACCTGTTCATAAGGGAAGCAGCAGAAATGAAGCAGGGAACTATCAACCAATTAGTCTCACTTCAGGAGTGGAAAAACTCCTTGAAGGCACAGTAAACTCAGCCATTATTCAATATCTAATATATAAAACTGATGTATTTATCCCTATTTGAACTCTTATTTGTTTGAGCATATAAGTGTAAACAACCTACTATCACCAAGCCAAAATGGCTTCAGTTCTAGTCAATCAATAGATACAAACCTCATTGATGCTTATGAGCATGTCACAAAACTTATGGCATTTGAATCTCTAGTTGATGTGATATTATTAGATTTTGGAAAAGCATTCAATTAAGTATGCCACAGGAGACTGAATTATAAACTCCATGCAATAGGCATCCACAATTAAGTCATAAGTTGGACAATGCAATTTCTTACCAACAGGAAGCACATGATAAAAGTAATTGGAGATGGTGGATAAATTTTCCTCTCTAAACCAGCAGATTTAGAAAGCTGGGGGCCCAAAGGCACGATTTCAGGTCCAACTTTATTTAATATTTATATAAATGTCAATAATGATGATATTTATGAATTATTTACAAATAGGGTAAAGGCACCAATCACTTAACAGTGCAATTTTGGAACCACTGTCAAAATTTTCCTTCAAAACAGGATAACTCTGCTTAGCCGTGACTTGGAACACCATCTCTTGAAGCTGTTGTTATATATGTTGACAATGCAAAACGTGGACACTATATCTGATTCACCCAGATAAGAAAAGAATATTCAATTCAATCAGTTTCCTGTTTTCAACACAAAATGAGCTCCCAACAATTTTTTAGCTATGTAATATTAAAACTGTCACTACTTGGTTATTTGTTTGCAAAAAAAATTGGGATCAGCACCAATGCATCAAGATACATCTGATCTTCTCTAAAATGTAGCCACATTGGCTTTTCTTGATAAAATTAACTTAAAATGGCAGCTAATATTATATTGATGAAACTATGTTCCAAGTGTTAAAAATTCTTGTCTGATGACCATTCTTGTCTGTTAAGAGTCATAAACCATTGGAATCAATTGAAGGACTCAACTGTCAGCATTCCCTCCATCCAGTCATTCAAATGCCACCTTGACAAGGAGTGGGAGAAGAGGCAGTGGAGGTTCAATTGGGAGTCGTCGACTCAAGAGCACTACAGGTCCGGAGGACCTTAAAGCTCTCAAATGGATTAAGGTGATTAAGGTGCTGTAGTGGAATACCAGACTGACTAACACTGTACCTTCAGCCAAAATCAAATGTAGATATTGAGTACTTTCCCAACAACAAGCGATTTTGATGATTATAATTTGTAATAATATTTCATATGAAAAAAACATTTAAAAAAAGCTTTGTCTTTTTTTAAATTGTGGTTTTGCTGATTTGATGCTAGATTTTTCCATAATCTGAGGAACTGCTGCTTGGCCTCATACTATGTTCATATTATACTTGACTTTGCATATTTGAATTGCTTGATCACAACACCCTAATTCATTTATCACTGAGAAAATTTGAAGTAGGCCCTTCTCTTAGTAAGTTTTATATATGTTTGCTTTCAAATTGATCCCAAGCTGTAAAATACAAAATATTCTCTCTGAACCCCTCCCTAATTAGTGTGGAATTCCTCAAGGAACCTTGTCAGGACCACTCTTATATGTAGTATTTATTAATGAAATCAGCAAGATTCCCTCAAATGTGTTAATATGTAGATGACCTGCTGATCCTTGAAGTATGTCATAGAACTATCAAAAATAACCCCATCAAAATTCTATCCCTGTTTTGGACAAAGCTAAGAATTTACATATGAAAGTAAATTCAACAAGTCAAACATAATGACAATAAACTTCTTAAAATTCTTGAAATCCACTCCGGTTTTCTTAGACCCTATCCCACCCAAAATACTAATGAAACATGTTAAACTCCTTGGTGTCACAAACTTCCAATAATCTTAAGTAGGACATGCATATTTCAAGAATTCTGAACTTTCCAGACAAAGGATCTTTTGGTATAACCCAACCAAACTTTTGGTATAATAAAGAGAGACCTATATCACACTATTATATCACACGTATTATAGAGACCTAGATCCCACAAATACAATCCATATGATTGTCCAATTTCCTATACTTGAGGCAATTTTTTCAGTTTTTTGCTTCCACTATCTGAATAGTGTTTTATATGTTTACACACTAAAAAAAGTTGAATATAAACAAAAAAAAAAGTAAAAAGAATAGGCATGTTGAATGCACCAGGATCTGCCCGCAAGTATTCCCCAAGTATTTTGACACATGTTGAATTGGGTTCCAACTTATGTCAAAAACAATTAACTTTTTTGTTCTGTCAAATTTGTAGGTGGAAGCAATCCAATTTCAGAAAATCAGAGATTTGTACCCTGTTCTGATAAAATTTCAAACTTCGAATCAGATTTGTAGATGTTTTTCCTACATACTGAAACCCTTTTCAAACCATAAGTCTTGAAATTAAGCTTTCCAGAGTAGAAAAAGTGTTTTTATACAAAAACTGTTCAATCATTGGTACCTTTAGCCTACCCTATTCCTATTATATTATGAAATATTTATATTAATAATAATGGTAAATAGAATATTTATATAAATTTGTTCTTCAATCATAAAGAACGAAATTTGGTTATATGCAAATAATTCCAAAATAATTGGCAACTCAAATTTAATATCTAGAAATGTAATGTCATAAACTTCAGAGCTACCAACCATCAGAGCCACCACTTTATAGACGCCAATGATGGTTCCAAACAGCCGCAACAACCAATCCCTGTAAAAAAGATCATCCTGGTTGATGACAAGCTCAAATTCAATTTACACATGCAGTTTGTTCTGCAGTAGATCCTCAACAGTGATAACTAACCTCCTAAAGGGCCTGATCTGGCCTAAATTAGAGCTTGGGATGTCCATTGCTACTCTAGTTAACAAGCTAGATCAATCAATTCTGTAATCTGTGTAGCAGCAAGTGACAAAATGCATAGGTTCCCAAAAATTGCCCTATTCTACCTGACTCCAAAGGCTAGAAGTACTGTCTCTCACATACCAACATAGACATGGGGATGTTTTAATGGCATATGAATTAATCAGCAACCATGATATCTTCCCAAACCTATTCCAGATAGACAGTTTTTTAAGAACAAAAGGGCACCTCCTGAACTTTCACAAAAAAAATGCTAATACTGCCATCACTAATACCCATTTTTCACCCACATGGCAGAATTCATTAAAACTGTATCAGAAAAGGGTCTTAAAAAAGATTGGACATGGTTCTTTTGTAAATTGGTCCATTATATCATGAAACATGTTACCTGATCATGTTGTCTCAAGAAATAATATTACAGCTTTGGTTCAAACCTCTTTTTAAGAAGGGCAGTATATAGAACCATAATATCTATGGCATTTGTATGATTTGTTTTACTCAGTGCCCCTAAAAAGAGTTTAATGAATATGTCTCTTTGTGCATTCTGGTGTATTTGCTTACTTTTTTTGTAATATGTTCAGCCTAAGGAGTGTATTAGTTATTTCTGATACTGTGCAATACCCAGGGGTTCAGCTCTTGTATATTGTCTTTTGTGTAGTGTTTTGTTTACTGTTAATTTGTAACAAGACAAGCCTATGGCTTACTCTGTTTTTGTTTAAAATAAAAAAATGAATAATACTGGGCAGTGAAACCAATTTTTCTTCAATTGTTTGGCTCTATGGAGCTCCCTTAGCAATACAGTCATGTCCCCTAGTACTGATGGCTTTAAGTCAACTGTTGACAAAGATTGGTGCAGCAAGCCATGGCACACAGTTTGAGATGTGCTCAATTTGCTGAGCCACCATCATCATTGATCAGCATCAACAGGATCCATCCTTATCACTGGCAAGTCTGATTTAAAGATTTTCAGGGATTTAGAAGTACTAACCTTTGAACTATTTTGAACAAAATAGCTATCTAAAAAATTTGATTGAATGCATTTAGGGAAAAGAAGGCATGATGGGGCTTTGTTGCCCTCTGATCACTTTAGACTCTTAAAAAGTGCACTATAACTTCCAATTTACAATCAGATGCACCTTTCCAAAGTTTATGCAATCATCCTTTCCAGATGAAGCACCTCTGAGAAAAATAGCTTAAATAAATAATAAAACACTGTTGCCTTAGCCTATAGCATTGCCTTTGAGAGTGTTGAAACATTCTCTATTCAGAGTTCCAGACATTTCCCTTATTTTTGGGATAGGTTCTTGGCAAATTTCAGAGCAGTGAATGTATAAATATGGCTCTGCTATTTTTGGTTGTAAATTCTGCCAAATGAAAATAAATGTAGACTAGGCTAATAAACTTTATTTGTTCTCCAAATCTAACTACAAACTGCTGATAAAATGTGCACTGAGTGGTATGTTTGTCTTTTAGCTAGAGTAGTAATTAAAAACTGTAAGATTTACACTTAGCCAAGGCCTACTAGGCCTATCAATTTGAATGACTTGATAACAATTATTATGGGTGGACTCACCTAACCAAGTCAAAATTGAGGCTAATTTCCTCCATAGGTGAAAAGATGGTGTGGTAACGTTGTTTTTATGGTATTTAAGTGGTGTAGTCGTAGATGCCTTATTTCTCCTTGTATAGGGGAGATAAACTATGGCCCTAAGGTAATTAAACTTTGGTAGCATGCCTTAGGCTATGACCGGACTAATGAGGCGTACCAGCTGGGTATGTTCAAGGGGCTAAAGGTAGATTGTAGAGAGGTTGGCTAGAACACAATACTTTTATTCAATTAACATATAATAATACCAGATATATATTTTCTACTGGGACTGGGTATTCCAAGTAAACCACAAGTCTTGGAAAACTACAATAATATATAATAGGATACTTAGACACTTACAATGATCTGACAAAATTCCAAGGTATTTCTAAAACAACGGAGCAGAGGTCAGTCCAGCATAAAGTTAGTATCAGTCCGCCCCTTCCCATAAAATGTATCTTTTATATATTTTTATCAACCACATCTTCCTGGACCCAACCCACGCAATAGCTAGGAAGTGGTGATTTCTCAATTTCCCGTTAAGCAGAAACTTGGCAGGATATGTTCCTTATCTTAATAAAAAAGTGGTATCTTGAAACTTTGTATTTGCATCTTAATATATTTTTACTAAATTCCAAATTGACTTAATTAGAAAGGCTTTACCACAATACTCTCCATTTAAAGAAGAATTGTCCCAATTCTCAGTATTTTACTTTTAAAACAACTTAATTTTGTTTACAGCTATTATGCTGCCATCTTTGGGTCATTATGTGCATATACCCTCAATGGGTTTCCTTAGGATCATGTTTCTGGTCCAATATAGGCCATGTTTTTTTTGTTTTTTTTGAAGGATTTCAATTTAAATTCATCCTTGTTTCTTTTTTTCTGTCTCTAGGACTGAAAAATACTCTTTTTACCCTTTTTATATGCATCTTCTGTTTTAGCTTGACCCCAGGTGGCTTAAGCATTATGTTAGTGGTTCTGCTTAAATTAGATTTCAAGTTGTATTCATATTGTTTATAAATTATTTGAGTTTAAATTTAATTCCCATTACAATTTAATGTGTCTGTGTGATGTGGTTGATATACCATTCATTTTTGGTTTTAGAAATGCCTTGGATAAATTACACATAACATTTTTGGTTTTTAAATTTTCACATATTTTTCCAGCACAAAGCATTTTCACATATTTCAATAATATAAGCCATTTGGGCTATGTAGCACATTCTCTAGGCCTAAATTAAGTTCTAATTTTATCTCACTTTCTGATGAACTTGTAGTAAAGTCTGTAATACTGCTATAGTTTCCAAAATATCAGTTGATCAGGTATGGTTTTGTTTTTGAACTTTGCTTAATCCTAATTTATAAGGTGTCAAGGATTTTCAAATACATTTCCTGAATTTACAAAAAAAAACAAGTAGTATCAGCCTAGGATTCCAGCAAAACATAAGGAAACATGTTAAGAGAACAATTTTTTTACTTAATAATATGCAGAATAATCCTAGTTAACACATTTGCAGAAAGTGAACCTTTATCTTCACTTCTTTCATTGTATTTCCAGTTATTCTAGCCTGTCACATTTCTAAATATTTGTGTCTATTCTTTAAGTCTTTAAAATCATTTATAAACAAACACTCAAATGTCATCTAACCTAACTTAACCTAATTTATAAATATTTGCCTATTGATGTTTCTGTGATAAATAATTAGATGACACTGATGGTGTTTAACTACATACACCCTCCTGACCCAGCCCTCAACAAAAGATACGAAGCTGAGATGGACGACTTCTTAGATAGTTGTCCTCGGAGTGATTATCTTGTAACAGAGGGAGCTGTATGTAAGGCCATCTCTCACCTAAAACCTAAACAATCTTTTGGGATTGACGGGATCAGTGCACTCCATCTAAAAAGTGGTGGGCCCACTCTCATTAGTCATGTAACCCTCCTGATGCAGATTATCCTCATTCAGGGTATTGTCCCAACCACTTTCTCAATTGGAGATCTTACACCAGTTCCAAAAAAAGGAAAATTTACCATGCAATGCTCCTCTTTCCGTCCAATCACGGTTGCTACCACTCTCTGCAAGTTATTTGAACTTTTATTCGTAGATGAGTTTGAAAAACTGTGTTGTAGTCCACCAAGACAATTCGGTTTCCAACGCGGCATTGGTTGTGCAGAAGCGCTCCAAGTCGTTGCATATGCACTCCTGGATGCACACAAATCAGGAGAAAGTCTAGCGATTGGGGGCTTAGACCTGCAGAGAGCGTTTGATTCATGCGCTTATGTTGCTAAACTCAGCTAAAAGAGGAGTGAACTCAAATATCATCTGGGCTTTCCGTGATCTTTATTCTCGCCATTGCGTGCAACTCAAGCTCCCTCCCGATAAAGACCTTCCACCAGCCCCACAGTCAGCTTTGATACCAGTCCGTAAGGTGCCTGTCAGGGAGCAGTTTTATCCCCCAATTTCTTCAACAACTACATTATTGAACCTCAAGACAGCTGTCCTTCATCATGCATTCTCAGTCCCATTGACATCTCCCTAGTATGCTATGCTGATGACACGCTGAATCTCAGCCAGATGCTTAACCGCCTTTCAGAAATATTCTCATGTCCGCAGTCCAACTACGAGAAAGTTGGTCTGAGATTTAACTCCCAAAAGTTGGAAGTCTTGCTTTATAATTGGAAGAATGACCCTCCTACTAATATCACACTAGGTGATTGCTCAGTAAAACCAGTTGATAAAATAGTATATCTGGGGCTGCCAATAGGTTCCTCATTACAGCATACCTGTTCCCTCCTGATCTCACATCTTGAACGGCGAATATCCAGCTCCTATGCTTTGATTGTTAAATCCACTCTGAGATTTAACCGTCCACTACTGGCAAGTATTTACAACGCTACCGCTCTGTTACATATATTATATGTGACCCCTTTCTGGAATTTATTGGCAAACCGTGAAAAGTCTAAAATCCGCTCTTTATTTTTCTTATTTGCAAAGTAGCTACTAAATTTGCCACCTTGGACAAAAAATGGTTTTCTGATTCGGCACTACAACCTAGCGGACCCAAATCTAGCTGTTGAGACACTTATTAGCCGGCAAAAAACAAAACCAGCAATTCTAAAGCACGAGTGGGCAAGTTTGCTTGTTTAATTTTCCCTCTTGTTTCCCTTTTTATTTTTTTTTTATTTTCTCCTTTCAAAAGTTCTTGTCTCTGTTGCTATTTTTGAAGAAGTTGTTGTTTCTGTTGTAATCTTTGAGTATGTTATCTTTCAGTTTCCACTTTTCGTATTATTTAAGAAGTTGTTGCTTTTGTTGTTATTATTTTTTTTCTTTAGTATATTATTGTTTTGTTTCCTCTTTTCGCATTTTTGTATACTCTGTCATTGTACATTTATTGTATACGACGGGTTTTCAATATATATTATATATATATATATATATTATAGACTATATAGTATTTGAAAATGGGAA
>JAQQPU010001221.1:15917-29062 GCA_029168905.1 Artemia sp. Kazakhstan ARC1039 | reverse complement strand
CCAAAATAATTTCAATTATTTAAAGAACATGAAAATTCGAACTTGGAATGTTACGAACTTAAAAAATGACTATCATATCGACATTTTGACTGACGGATTCAGACGATTCGAACTGGACTTATCAGGAATTTCATAAACTCATATCCCAGGGGTAGGAAGCATGGAATTGGGTGATATAGAGTTTGTTTACTCAGGCAGGAAGGATGGGATACATGGACAGGGAATAGGACTCATGATGAATAAGGAAGCTGCTAAGTCTTTTTTAGGCTGGGAAGATATTAATAATAGAATACTAATTGTTCATTTTATGACTAAAAAGTTCAGGGTATCAGTTATAGTAGTATAAGCCCCTGTAGAACCGACTGATGGAGATACTAGTGACACAGATGAATTTTAATTACAGTTACAGGAGCAAATAGACAGGGTCCCAGGTAGAAATGTGGAGTTTTTACTAGGAGATTTTAGCGCCTAGGTCACTAGAAATAGAGATAGATGGTATCCTAGCCTAGGTAAATTTGGTGTACGACAAGAAAACAGTAGTGGTTACAGACTTTTGCAATTTTGTAGTTATAACAATTTAGTTACAACCAACACAGTTTTTGGTCATAAAATGGCCCATAAGTTAACATGGTATTTACTTGATGGTAAGACATCAAACCTTATTGATTATGTTATAGTAAACCGCAGACTGGCAGGATCAATACAAGATACTAGGGCACATACGAGTGCTTTGTTTGATGTTAAAAGTAAAGATCAATATCTAGTAGTATCTAGGGTTAATTTAAAGCTGAAATTTCGGAAGGGTAAGTACCTCCCTGGACGTTATGATGTTGGTAGACTCCAGGATGAAAATTTGAGAGAAACTTTCCAGGAACAGTTGAATATTAAATTTGAGCATTTAAAATTTGACAATGTGGAAGATGGCTGGAATAATTTTAGAAAAAAACAATTTGTGAAGTGGCTTATGGTGTCTTAGGGAAGAAAGTTAGGACTGCAGCTAGGAATATTAGGTGATAAAATGTCCCATAAGTTAACGTGGTATTCACGTGATGGTAAGACAGCAAACCTTATTGATTATGTTATAGTAGGCAGACTGGCAGGATCAATACACGATACTACGGCATATAGGAGTGCTGTGTTTGATGTTAAAAGTAAAGATCACCATCTAGCAGTATCTAGAGTTAATTTAAAGCTGAAATTTCGGAAGGGTAAGTACTTCCCTGGAAGTTATGATGTTGATAGGCTCCAGGATAAAAATTTGAGAGAAACTTTCCAGGAACAGTGGAATACTAAACTTGAGAATTTAAGATTTGACAATGTGAAAGATTGTTGGAATAATTTTAGAAAAACAACTTGCGAAGTTGCTGATGGTGTCTTAGGGAAGAAAGTTAGGCCTGCAGCTAGGAGTATTAGTGAAAAAGCCTTATGTTTAATAGAGAGGAGGAGGGGCTTGTACAAGAATTATCTTAGTGATAGATCATATGAAAACAAAAGGAATGTAAAGAAAGTGGAGAAACCATTAAAATATGAACTAAGGAGGTGTAAAGTGGAGGCCATGGATAAAATTGCCGAGGATCTGGAAGATGCAGCTAGACGGCATAATAGTAAAATACTGTACTGGCATGTTAACAAATTGAGAGGGAGTAGTCAATCTGGACTTGGCCCAGTTAAAGATAAGAACAGGGCCACAATGAGTGATAAGGAAAGAGGTAAAGAGAGATGGGCAGAACATTTTGAGAATGAGCTAAATTGAGATAGAGTTGCAGGAAAAGATATAGAGGAAAATGAAAAAGCTTGTGATGCCTTGGATATGAAGGAAGATTTGTTTTGTGAGGAGGAATTAGCAACAGTACTAAAAGGATTAAAAAATAATAAGGTTCCAGGTGCTGATAACGTGGTAAATGATTTTCTTAAATATGGTGGCTCTGAGGTTAAAAATAAGTTACTGAAGATTATCAATACGATTTTTGAAAGGGGGAAGTACCTAACGATTTTAGGAAAACTTTAATCAAACCACTGTATAAGAAAGGTGATAGGAGTTAGTGTGGTAATTATCAGGGTAGTAGTCTGGTCTCTGTAGGTAGCAAATTACTTAGTAATATAATACTTTTTAGCCTGAGAGATACTGTAGACAAAGTTTTAAGAGAAGAACAGTACGGTTTTAGAAAAGGTAGAGGATGTGTCGACCAAATTTTCACTCTTAGGTTAATGATTGAAAAGTGCCTGAGTTGTCAAACACCTTTGGTCCTCAGTTTTATAGATTATGAGAGAGCGTTCGAGTCAGTTGACAGAAAAGCTTTAGCAAAGATTATTATCCTTCTATGGTATACCAGACAAATACATTAAAGTGATAAGTGCTATGTACGAGAATAACACTGCTGCGGTTAAGGTAGGAAATGAGGTTACAAGCTGGTTTTGTATTAAATCAGGGGTTAAGCAGGGTTGTGTTCTATCCCCCTTTATATGGATCGCTTTGATGGCCTTATCGTAAGGAGCACAGAAAAGGCATTGGGAGACCACAGAACAAAATGGGGAGGAAAAACTCTCTTGGACTTAGATTATGCTGATAATTTAGACATCCTAGATGAAAGTGGGAGCAAAATGAATGAACTTTTAGAGATTTTGTGAGTTCAGGATGCTAAAACAGGTTTAAAAATTAATGTTAAAAAGACTAAATCAATAAGGCTAGGAATAAGTGAAGATGAAAACGTGACGTTGGGTAAGATTGATCCACCTGATCAAAAGATTGATCAGGTTGGCAGCTTCACTTACCTTAGTAGTATTATTAGTAAAGACGGTGGGAGCAGTGAAGATGTTAAAAGTAGAATAGCTAAGGCTCAGGTTTTTTTTTCACAGTTAAAAAAAAGTTTGGAAAAATAAGACGATAAGTTTGCAAACCAAGGTTAGAGTGTTGGAAGCTACAGTGATGACAGTGGTCAAACATGGCTCTGAAGCATGGGCGCTCCAAAAACCGGATGAAGATTTGCTAGATGTTTTCCAGAGAAGTTGCCTACGGACTGTTCTGGGTACCCCGCTGAATGACCGCATCACTGTGAAAAGGCATTGGGAGACCACAGAACAAAATGGGGAGGAAAAACTCTCCTGGACTTAGATTATGCTGATAATTTAAACATCCTAGATGAAAGTGGGAGCAAAAGGAATGAACTTTTAGAGATTATGAGCAAGCGTTCGATTCTGTTGACAGAAAAGCTTTAGCAAAGATTATTATCCTTCTATGGTATACCAGACAAATACATTAAAGTGATGAGTGAAATTCGTCTATTTCAGTTACTTATTACAACAACTCCTTCCTCTTCTAGAGGCTGTGGTGGTTTTTGTTTAAAAAAAAAAGATAAAATTTGAAAACTATTCAGAATATAGGTTAAAGCTGTCAGAGTATATTCTCCTAAATATGAGGGAAGGCTCAACTCTTTCTCAAAATACTTTCCATATTTAGAATTTTTGTTTTCTGTTAAAAACCACTACTTCCATAATCGGAGATATTACCATTAAGCATCTGTATTGCATTCTCCTAAATATGAGGTCACTACTATATGAGGTCATCTGTTCCTGCATACAGCGGCTAAAATCGAAGAAATTTTATAGATAATTTATTGTAGGTGAGAAACAAATACAAAAGGTATAAAAAACGCAAAATAGACGAATTTTCGTTATCTTGATTTGCATATTCGATTTAAGTTTCACTCGTTTTAAGATTTATTTGTTCATTTACATTAATATATATTGTATGTTAGTTCGCATTGATTGTTTATTTAATTTCTGTTCGTTTTAAGTTTCATTTATACTTTAACAGCAAAACATTCCAAAACATTAACTATGCCTTGATGAATCATCTTGTTGTCACAAAAACGATCTTGTTATCATCAAAAACGATTGTCACAAAAAGTGAGGCGATACCCAAACTCTTGTTTGTAGTTATTTTTATTCGATTAAAACTTGATTTGCATATTCAATTTAAGTTTCACTCGTTTTAAGATTTATTTACTCATTTACATTAATATATATTGTATGTTTGTTCGCATTGATTGTTTATTTAATTTCTGTTCGTTTTAAGTTTCATTTATACTTTAATAGCAAAATATTTTTTTCGTTTTAAGCTTGATTTTCATATTCAATCTAAGCATTACTCGCTTTAAGATCTATTTATTCATTTATATTATTACTTGTTGTATGTTTTTTGCTACGATTGTTTATTTAATTTCTGTTCGTTTTGGGTTTCATTTATTCTTTAATGGTAATTTCTGGTCGTTTTGAGTTTAAATTTTAACAGGTATTTGTATCTCCTGAGCTTAAGTTTAAAATGGCCTTTACTTTTCTTTGAAAAACTTATTTTTCGGATAGTTTTTTTTAATTAATCTGTAAGAAAACTGTAGGTCGATCTAGTGCTATAGTGCTAGTGATCTACTGCTAGCGCTCGATTCTTGTGCTATAATGAAAGAAAAGCAAAAAGACAACTAGGTCTGAAAAAATTCATTTAAATTCATTAAATTAAGGATCAATTAAATAAAGGAACGCCCTTTGAATGAGGGGGGAAAAGGTCAAAAAAGGAATTAAAGGAAAAAGATTTGAAGAAAATTGAAAGGGGAAAAGGATTTAAAGGAAATTGATGGGAGTTGGGTAAAGAATGAAGTTATCAACAGCTTGGGGGAAAAAGGAGTCCGTGTATTTGTTGTCTTGGAGCGGGTTGGTGCTTTGATAAGTTGCAAATAGTAGTAACATTTTAACAGTAAACAATGAAAAAAGCCTAGTCACAGAATTGCTACGATGTTATCAAAATAAAATATTTGTGTTTTCGTAAATTTGGCTTAGTTTTTTCTCTTATTAATCTAATCAATTTAGCATTTAAACAACTCATAACATGCCTTTACACTTTTTTAGCGAGAAACTTCTGTATTTTATCTGCATAGTAAATCCGTTTTTCCTTTAGATATGGAACAGAAATTATTACGTATATGAAAGGAGCTGTGCCCTCCTCAACGCCTCGCTCTTTACGCTAAAGTTTGACTTTCTCACAACTCTTTTATTTAAACAATAAAAACTTTAGCGTAAAGAGCGAGGCCTTGAGGAGGGCACAGCCCCTTTCATATACGGAATAATTTCTGTTCGTTTTAAGATTTAATGTCGCTCCTTACTTTCAGTTTAAAAAACTTTTTTTTTTATTTAAAGGCTGCGAAAGCGGGGGGTTTGGGGGGCGGCAGCCCCCCAACTGTGCCTCCTAATCCCTGTACGTTTTAAGGTTCGACCTTGTAACTCAGCCTCTTTAACTCTTTAGAAAACGTAGTTTTTTTCAAATAACTGAAAACAAAGAATCAACTTTATTTGTATACAAGTAACATCAATTGACCTTCCATTTTGAATCTTTAATTTCTATGATAACGAGTACAACACGAACCTTTTTTTCTGTCGTCAAAGAATTTTTTTCTTTCGTCTGTCAATCAAAAGTTCCAATATAAATGATCTATCAAGCACTACTCATACCTGCGTTGTACCTAGCTATGCCCATGCCGAAGCAGGTAAAAGATTAAAATTTCTTTTGACAGGTTTCTGTTACCTATCCGAGACTGATACCACCTATGTTCCTTTTGTAATGTTGCATACGTCATAAATATAAAAACGATACATTCACTCCTGGAAGAGGGACGGAAATGATGTAATTCTCTTGAAATGTGCTCATAAATTTGAGGTCAAACAGATGATATTTCTTGTCAATCATGTTTCTTGTCTTTTGGCCTGCATCAGATATTAAAAACGATCCAACCACTAATGAGGCTAATATGGCGTATATACTCTCTTAAAATGTGCTAAGAAATTGTGAGATCACTCAAGGGATTCCCCCCCCCCCAAAAAAAATTAAAGCTCTTGACACATTTTTTCAAACTCGTGACCGGTATAGATCGTTTTTTAAGCCAGAAAATCTCAGGATGTCAATTATCCAAAAAAGAACATGGAACAGTTTTCGAAAAAAATCACAACGAACAATTATTGTTTGCTTAAAGAGATAAGATTTATATAAATTTGAATGAGTAACGTCATATTTATATACATTTAAAGATTACGTCATCCCCCCCCCCACCAGCAATGGTCGTATCGTTTTTAGCATCTATGACACATACAAAATTACAAAAGGAACGAAGTTAAGTATAAAATACCAAGTGTAATGAGTCTATGTGTAAAAGGCGTTCTAAGCAGTTTCATAATACCTAGAGAACAAAAACGCAAATTAATAATTGCTCAAAAAAAAAAAACTGGACCATCGCATGCGACAATATCAAGATAGAAATGTAAATTCACAATGGGTGGAACTGAACAACCTAGACCATCAAATGTGACAAGACCAATCCGAGCAGCTAAGGCAAAGAGCATTGAAAAAATGTTTGAAGTAATGGCAGGAGTATGCATGACTCTCTTATTGGACACATACTTGTCAGGTTAGTTTTTGGAAAGGCACGCCCGCCTATGGTCTTAGGAAGGTTGACCAAGAATTTAAACAAAAATGAAGCACAAAGGAATATACGGTTAGAATACTTGTAACAACGACAATTACAACGAGTCAAAAACGAAAGAGAAGAACAAAGAAATATGCGGTTAGAAGATAAGCGGCAGCAGGAATTATGACGAGTTAAAACGAAAGTGAAGAATAAAGAAATATGCGGTTGCAAGACATGCGACAAAAAGGATTAGAACAAATCAAAATGAAAGTGAAGAACAAGAAATATGCGGTTAGAAGATATGCAAGAGCGAGAACAAAGAAATATACGGTTAAAATATAAGCGGCAGCGCGAACAACAAGTCAAAGACGACAGTGAAGAACAAAGAAATATGCGGCTACAAGACATGCAACAAGACGACCAGAATAAATCAAAAATGAAAGTAAAGAACAAAGAAATATGCGGTTAGAAGATATGCGACAGCGAGAATCACAACGAGTCAAAAACGAAAGTGAAGAACATAAGTGGCAGCAAGAATTACAAAGAGTCAAAAAACAAAAGTTAAGGACAAACAAACATGCATTGCAAAATTGCGTCTTTTTCCCCAGGAATGGCCGTATCGTTTTTAGTATCAATGACGCACACAAAATTACAAAAGATTACAAATGACTCCGAGCAGGTAAAGAAAAAGGCACGAAACAAGAAATAGCAAAAATCACATTGAATTGGAAACGAAAATGTTGCGCAACGAAATCTTCAGTTAAACAAAGCAAAATTACAATCAAATGAAGGAACGTGTTAATTTAGCGTGTCTGAGTCTGTGATCGATAAACAGTAAGGAAGAATTAACTTTTAGTATCTGTGACGAGTGCAAAATTACACAAAATGACAAATGACTCTGAACGACTAAAAAAAGGCATGGAACTAGAAACATCAACAAATCACATTGAATTGCAAATAAAAATACAGAATTTCTGAATTCAACTGATAGTACTGATTTATAACCATATAACTTGAGACTAAAGAATAAAACGATGATTATACTAATGCGTGACTTAAGATATTTCAGAGGATACATGCATTGGAACATTCCTGGTTGTTACTAAATTAAACAACGACGCAATTAAAGCAAAAATATAAGGACTGGGGGGAAAGAAATTTTTTCAGTATCTATGACGTAATGCGAAATAGCACTTGATTTTAAATGAATCCAAACAGCTAAAAGAAAAGGCATGGAAAAAAGACTGAGGTAATGATGCATGAAAATGACGAACAAACGAGATCTGCGGCTAGAAGACATGCGACAAAGACCATCATAACAAATCTCAAATGAAAATTGTGGACATACAGATCTGTGGTTACAAAGAAAAGCGACAGGGATGATCACATCGAATCATAAACGAAATCTGCAGTTAGGAGAGAAGCAACAGCGAGAATCAAAACGTCTCCCAGGAGAAAACAAATCCTACAAATGGATGCTTATTCGATGCATTAACAGGAAGGAGGAATTAAATTTACGCCCGAATTCCAAATTCAATTGATATCGCTGATTTGACATCTCATGACTTAAAACTCAAGAACAAAGCGACGATTATTTTGAAAACGCTATTAGCAATAGAGAAGCACCTATCTATTTCTCCACCATTTGTACAAATTAACAGTAATACTAGACATCACAATAAGCTACAATCCGATAGGTGCTGTACGAAGAGATTTGTAAGTTCATTCGTGCCATATTTTGTAAGCGTATTTAAAAAATGACCTTTATTTTTCTCTTTTTCTATTTCACTTATAATTGTAAAAGTAGCATAATTCAGCGCTCACATTTGAGTGCTATGATAGCTATTTAAATAAACAAATGCGAGGTATCAAATAACATTATCAGTAAATTCTTTTTTAAAGAGATGGCACGTGGAGATTGTACATGCAGAAGCAATGACTCCAAATCCAGTTAAAGCCTCAAAAAGATGCAACGCAGCGCCATTTAAAGCCATTAACCACTTAGATTAAACTACCACTATTCAAATAAACTTAGAGCCATTTCAGCCAATTGTTTTTTACCCAAGTTCAGCCATTTTTTTAACCCCTATATTAGCTCATTTTAGAGTCATCACACTTAGTATATTTTTTCTTTTTTTAATCTGTTTTTTTTATATTTGGCGTATGTGATAGGAATGATGCATATTTGCAATATTTATTTTAATTGTGTTGTAAATGTATTTTAACTGTTTTATGACAAGCACTGCTGGATTAATCTGATTCCCATTTTTCAACGCAGGCATTTGCTGCAGGTGAATAACCCCTAAACCAGTAGCACAATAAGTGATACCTGATCTGGCTCAATGAATATTGACTGGTGACACCCAAGCAAGCTAGTGATTACAGAAGGCACAGAATAATCGATTGATACGAACGCATATGACCGATTGGTCGAACGCGTCAAACCCCAAACAACAACAAGTTCAGCCAAACCCCAAAAGATGCAGCGCAACGCTTTTTAAGGCCGTTAACCACTTAAGACTAAATTACTACCACCTAAAGTCTCTGACCATTCCAAAAATGTTATTAATCGTCTCTTCAAACAGCTTTGCCAGTATTTCTGCATTCGTTTAAGTAACGCGTGGAAACTGGTAATGACTTTTATTTAGGCGTTCTTTCATAAAAAAGTAACAAAATACTTGGTCCTATCTATAGCACTTCTTTTAATTCTACATCAAAGACCAAGGTGCTATTTGGAGGTATTGCAGGGGGTGCACCTCTCGTCCCATACCTATAAAAGAAACAACATATGAGATCTAACTACATTTTGTGCTAACATCAACCATCCAAAAATCAAAACAAATCTACATATAAAATCTAAATTTGTAAAAAAAAAAGTTTGAGGTATGCCCCCCCCCCGCCCTCTTAATACTTTTCGCGCTAATGAAATAGACACCACTAAAGACAAAATTTTGACAGTTTTTCTGGCAAAATTGTTCATATTTTCTGGATATTCAATAAACGGGTTAGTTAATAATGAATTTTATCATCTAACACACTTCCAGATTTATCAAACTTCCTTTTCAGTAAACTCTCCTAATTTGGTAAAAATTTGAGACTTTCCAAATTTAAAAATACTGTCGCCATTTTAAATGTGAGGAAAATTTTCCGCGGGGGGGGGGGGTGCTTTTCCTTATTAAAATGAATTTAATTCGCATATCTTTCCCAACTCTTTGCATTCGGATATGCAATCAAAGTAAATCAATTAGGTCATTTATATTTAATTTAAAACTCCCGCAGAATATTCTACAGGTGAGTTTTTCGGTGTATCTTCCACGGGGGGAATTGTCCGGGGAGGACTTTTTCTTGAATTTCCTTTCTGTTAAGATCGCAGCAACGCAGAGTACAAAAAAAAAAAAAAAAAAAAAAAAACTTTACCCTTTGACAGCTATATATGAGCAGGATATGTGTGGAAACAAATTTTAGCCCTCTTCATGATTTTTTCCGTTTTATACTAATGGAAAGAAGTACACAAATATTTTAGGAGAAATAGAAGAACCCCACACCCTTACAATTATCCCACAATTGTGATTCATCAAATTTGTTTAAAAAAAGGGAAAATAGGTCCCACAATTGCTTAAAATACAAGAGTTTTGAGTTCTTGCTCATAAGAAAAAAAAATGACAATATCTTCCAGGAAAGCAAAAAAACATATTGTGATGTTTGGCACCAACTTTGTCAGCGTTTATTATAATATTAGCTTTTTAAATATTCTTTCTCCCATATTATTCTACATAGCCTTGTTCTCCTGTTTGACCTCATTTAGAGGACAACTCCTCAATTTGACTTCCAGCTAATATTAAAGATGAACATCAAAGTTTTTTTCAATTTTGGCCATTATCCAGCAACATAGGCAAGATCGATATAAAATTAATCCTATTTAATTAAAAACTGAAATTCCACACATATCATATGGTTGTCTGATCTGGAGCAGCAACTTTTACAGCAACTTCAAAAGAGTTCAAATTCTTCAAAACAAAGCAGTGAGGACCATAGGCAACTATGTGAAAGATATGAACGATACAAGTGCTTGCTTCAGGGCTTTAAATTTGTCCAACGTGGGTCAACTACGTGACTATCAAGCGGCAGTTTTTGTCTTCCAGTGCGTGCATAATCTAGTCCCAAGTATTTTTCGTGATATTTACCGTGCTAACTGTCATATTCATGCATATGATACGAGGAACAGTGAAAATTTGGTGGCGAGCTTAGAATTAGCGCGAGATCGGGATTCCAATTGCAGTTTCATGGAACTGCCGTCTGGAATTCTTTACCAGTGAGCATTAGGGCGGCTGAACATCTTTTGGATTTTAAGAGAAAGGTAAAATAATATTTGTTAAAAAATGGTTAATGAATATGTGAATTTAATTTAATTTATTATTACTAATATTATTTATTTATTTTTTAATGAGGAAGGGGTGGTTGAGAGGTTGGGGTGGCAGGGAGTAACGGGTGGATGGGAGTGGTAGGGTGAATGGAGATGGTAGGGAGGAACGGGTGTATGGGAGGTCCTGGGGTAGAGAGTTCGGGAGGTAGAAGTTAATTTGCAATTTATAATGTGAAGGAGTTTGGTTTGCCTCCCCCCCCCTCATTTTTTAGTTTATTTAGTTATTGTTTGTTCGTGTGTTTTTTAAATGGCTAGCCGTTTTACTGCACGTCAGCAAAAACTTAGGTTTTTTCATTAGTGCAGTAGTTGTAAATTGTGAAGTGTTATTATCGTGTTTATTAATAACGTAAAGTAAGTAAGCCTGGCACTCATGCGTTAATAGGGTTGCTGAAGAGTAGGGTATCCTGCCATAAAAGGTAGTGGAATCACCAATATACCTTTATTTAAGCGAAGGGTGGTATTAAGCAGTGTTTAGGCGAATACCATTTTAAATAAATCCGTTTACTACTATTAGCGCTACCCAATATGTCTTAGATTTGTTTTGTTATTTTTTATTCACTTAGTTTTTGCCTCATTTCCTGTTTCTTGTTCTTTCATTGTTGCAGTAAGTGGTCTTATTGTAAATTATTTGAAAAAAACTACGTTTTCTAAAGAGTTAAAGAGGCTGAGTCACAAGTTCGAACCTTAAAACGTACAGGGATTAGGAAGTGCAGTTCGGGGGCTACCGCCCCCCAAACCCCCGCTTCCGTATATGAAAGGGGCTGTGCCCTCTTCAACGCCACGCTCTTTACGCTAAAGTTTGACTTTCTCACAACTCTTTTTTTTAAACAATAAAAACACACAACGTTAAAGGGGGGCTGTGGTGGGAAAAATTAACATGGGCTCTTATAGGAAAACGAGGTTTTTCGTAGATGTAAATTCGGGGGATAATTTTTTCGGTCTGAAAATATCAAAAGGCCCTGCTGGGTCAAATTCCGGTTCGAATGAGTCCTCATTCACCCGGATCCGTTGCCAACTGTGGCCTGTAGGCGTGGCTGATAAAAAAAAAGAGAAATGAACTTTAAGTGGCTATATTTGTTTTTTGGAAAACTTCGAGGATAAGCTCCCGGGCCCTAGGAAATCATAACCTCTAAATTTCAGCCCAATCGGACAACGTTAAAGGGGGGCTGTGGTCGGAGGGTCGAAACTTCCGGCCCACTTTTACCCAAGAAGATAAAGTCGGGGGGGGGGGGTTGAAATTTTGCACGTTTCTTAGTTGGAGCTTGGGCTACAAAATGCGATCACCGCTGTCTCTCTGCGACTGCTAGGACCGGAAATCGCTTAACATTGTGGTGGGTCGCCTCTTTATAGAGGCACAAGTGTGCCTCCTTGAAGGGCAATGAGCACCGTCCCTTTCCGCAAACACATAGAAACTTTAGAACACAGGTCAGAACGACACATTACTTTTTTTCGTAAACGGTTAAAAATAGTTTTCTTTAATATAGCCCCTCGCCCTCCAAGAAAATTCTTAGGTTTTCAACCCTCTTAGGGAAATCAGCATATCTCTGGATTTTGATCCGAAGCTACCGTGAAATTCACAAAAGAATACAATATGACACAATTTTCAAAAAAACAAAACAAAAACAAAAAATAGAATTTGAGGTGCAGCTTAATATTTAAGTTCCTTCTCTTTTTTTTAATTTCCTTTTCGATTCTTTTCGATAAACCTGTTAGATATTCTTTGTTCAGACAAAAGACGAATTCGTCCCGCTTAGCTGGTAGCGTCCTTTTTAAGTATTAATAAAAAAAAAACCTTTTCCAAAACAACTCAAAGAAAAGTAAGGAGCCACACTAAGTCCTATGACGGCTAGGAACAATTTGATGCAATAAAATAATTCAAACTTAAAACGAACCGAAAGTTACACACTGATCTTAATTTCTGTTCGTCGTAAGTTTTAATAGGGTTCTTTACTTTTCTTTAAAAAAAAAGAAACTTATTTTATATAATCCTAAAAAGGGTTTATCCCTGATTTGCCTCTCATTCATTCGGACTATCTGTCTTGGCTTTTTGCCAAGACTACTTGATTTTGAATTAAAATCAATTAGTTGCGGACATGCATCAAGCCATGGCTAATTGCAGAAAATCCAAGACGAATAGTCCGAATGAGTGAGAGGCAAATCTGGGATGTGGCTCTACTTTTCTTTGAAAAACTTATTTTTGGGGTGAAACGTTTTTAAATTATTTACTGTTCGTTTTTAGTTGAAATAGTTTTTACAACTTATTTTTGGAAAAA